>JAHWFO010001074.1:4187641-4231245 GCA_023313115.1 Rhysida immarginata
ATAAAGCTAAATAGAAAATGTTGCACATATTACACAATGATTTAATAAATTAAGAAATAAGCTCATTTATTTATAAACTAATAAATAATCAATAAAAGATTCCTGCATAAAAAGTAACTTTGACAAAAAATAAATGAATCAAATTTTTTTGTAATTGCAATAAAGATGTGTCAATTATAAACAAACAACGAGTTAAATATCTAAAATTCTTCAGTTATTAAAAATCTCGGCGGAATTTGCATTTCCACCAAATTGTCGTTCACCCAATCCATGGGTATGAAAGGTTGTTTTCCCCCCCCCCCCCCCCCAACAACATATACAGAAGAACTTAAAGGAATAAATTTTCTCAGGTAGCCTAATAGAAATAAAAGTCTTACACGGGCATCATGATTCCACATTTCAGATGGAGGTTTCTCCTGAGTGTTAACGTCGTCATAGTCTACAATCATTTCTTCTGGAAGCAATTTCTGTTTTCTCTTGTGCTTATGGTGTTTAGTATGCAATGCTGAATTATTGTCTGTTGTTAAACTCGAATGTCCTGAATTCTGTAGAGAAACCAAAGTAAGTGTAAATCTCCGAACAAACATCATCATATAATTATGCCAAACTACAGGGTGAGCACAAAGTCTTAATATTTAAAAAAAAAACACCAACAAAAAAATGTCAGTGAAAAATGCTCAGTGCGTGGAATGGTATATCAAAAGTGATTCCGTTATTCAGATGCAGCGAAATTTCAGAACAACATTTGGCAGTATAAAACGAAAGCATTTCATAGAGACTGGATGTTTACATGATGAGAAAAGGTCAGGGTGGCCTAAGTGTATTGGAAGAAAGAGTTGAGCAAGTGCGGGAAGCCTTTCAACAGAGCCCGAGAAAATCGGTGAAGACTAAGGTAGTTCATAGGCATGACCCGATCTCTCTTTTATGGTGTTTAGCAACAGTCAGCATATACCCAAGTGTCCATATCTCAAACCTTAAGGGTCAAAATTCTCCAGATGGGAGAGGAATATTTTGACATAGGGAACTAGTGGTCAGAAATCCATATTTCAAGTGCCACGAAAACTTGCTGTCACTCAATGTTGTTGTCTGCAAGCACCTGGACAACAGATTCCATAATCATTGGATTGGAAAGGGAGATACTATTTCATGGACAGTGAAATTGCTCGATCTCACCTCTCTGGATTCTTTCCTATCGGGGGGATATCAAGTCATCAATGTATGAAACAACAGTGGAATCTGATGGGATTCTGTTCGCCAGGATCTGAGCTGCCTGTCTCCTTGTACAACAGACACCAGATGTATATTTGAAAGAGTGCAAAAAAAATTTCATGCATTGCTTTTAATGCATGAACGTATTGGGACTGTTGTTGTCACTTTGATCATTTGCTGAGCTGCGAGTAGTTGCTATGAGGTGCAATTTGATTATGGACAAATAAATTGTCGTTAGCTCTGAAAAAGAAAGCAGCTTACAAAAACGATCCTCAAATGTACTACTTGCTCATGGTGCTTGAAACATGCATTTCAAACTCTCGCCGCATCAACAAGTTTCTTACAATGCATTATCTAAGGCTAGTCAAATCAATGAGTGTATGTAGCGATAGTGTTCAGAAGGGGTTTGTAATCCATGGTTAATACCGTATCCTTTACAATCAAGTTACAGTTGAACCTCCTTGCAACATAGTCATTGGGACCTCTTCAAAAATTTGTTATAGATAAACTTATTCAATACTCAAGATTTAATATGAGGGATCGAAGGAAAAATTTGTTATGCGAGTGTTTGTTTTAGAGAGCTTTGATTGTAATAGAAATAAATTCTTACGTGAACATCTTGATTCCATATTTCAGATGGAAACATCTCTTGAGAGTTTACACCAACATAGTTGTCACTTGTTTCTTCTGGAAGCGATTCATGTTTTCTCTTGTGCTTATGGCGTTTGGCATACGATATTGGAGCACTGTCTGTTATTAAACTTGAATTTCCTGAATTCTGTAGAGAAAACAAAGCAAGCGTAAATTAGTGAACAAACATCATAAAATTATACAAAAATCTGTGGGGAGTGGAAAAAGAAAATTTTTCGAATACATGTATATTATTAACAACTCCAGACGTTGTAAAGTGAAGGTGGAAATACCGAAGCGCCGCTTCAAGAGTTTATAATTAAATATAGATAAAAAAAGAAAAGGAAAATTCTGTGACCTGGATTCGAACAAGGGACCACAAGCCTCTTGCTCATAGCTTATTTCCACCATCACTTTACAGCAAAATTTCATCGGCGTGCTGATGGTTTTGGAAAGAAGAAATTCCCAATCTGCGAGCTGCACCTGCGTCCTAAAGACAGCTCAGCTGTACCAGTTGGTAGAGGTAATGAGACAGCTCGTGGTCCCTGGTTTGAATCCCAATTGCAGAATTTTTTTCATTCCTTTTTTGTCTATACCTACATACGTTAATCATGAAGTTGATTATGAAGTAGATTCAATGATCTTAAGCAATGTTAACCGGAGTAATGATTACTAATTTCCAAATTACTTTTATAACATGGGTTAGCTGAAACTTATAATAAAACATAACAGCAGAGTTTTACATTTTTATTTTTTTTTAAGACTTTTCTGAAAAAGTCAAGGTACTGAAATACAAATAAATTTCTCACATGGTCATCCTGAGAGAACAAATCAGGAGTTTTCTCACGAGCATGGTCTTCGTTTGTTACTTCTGGAAGCGATTCATACTTTCTCTTGTGCTTATGGCGTTTAGTATGCAATAATGAATCATTGTCTGTTACTAAACTCAAATTTGCTGAATTCTGTAGAGAAACCAAAGCAATTGTAAATTACTGAACAAACATGATCTTAAAATTATACAAACTATTTTCAAAAAATGCAGAAAAACTTATGCACCAACCAACCCCAACTTTAGTCTAATGGTCAGGCACATCACCGTACGTAATACAGTAATTGCCGCTTATTGTAATCACGGTTAAAGTAATCAATCGGTTAATGTCATCAAATTTTTCCCAAAATGAGGCTTCTGCACATGGGTAATGACCTAGAAATTCCGTAGAAATACCGCGAGTTGTTAAATTCAACATTCTTCAGCTCTGCAGCATCAAAAATGACGTCATGTTGCACTGTGTTACACCACCAGTGCGGTATTAAAACCTCGCTGTTTTTGGCTCTGCTACAAACTAGTCATCTGTGTAAGCTATCTGCCATGGAAGTCTATTACTCCTTCTGGCTGCCACGATCGTCTTGTTCACACAGGAAAACGATCCTACGTCATGTCACTGATTTTTTTAATCAACGCGTTTTCCCATTATTAAACATCTCGATAAGAAATCTTTTCAAAATCATTAATACACCTTTTACAACCTTCTTAGCCACGTCAGTATCTAATTGGGATGAAAACTGCATATTTTCCTACATAAAATCTTCTTCACTTATGAACGCCGCCATTTGTATCAAAGCTCATGTATGAAAGCTCTTGACGAACTATTAGTAAATCGGGAAAAACATTCCAATCCATCAGCACGTAGCGAAATGCGAAAAATGCAAATGTTTGGCAACAAGGAGATCATCACCTCTCGCAAGACATTAAATGGCTGTATAATTATGAGAGCTATATTAATGATCTTCTTAGGAGCAAAACCAGGCAATTGAGAAGAGATGATTTTCTCTAAATTTTTAATGTTTTGCATTGAAAACAAAAAAAATCGTGTGGATTTAAATATTTTTAAGTACACAAAAAACAATAGAGATCGGTTTTACATTTGAGAATTTTTTTTCCCTATAAAAATGTCCAAAAACGGGGCGGGGGTTCGGCTTATATTCAACATTTAGCATCGATTTGGGTGATTATGGTATTCTTAAAAAATAAATTTAATTACAGCTGTTTTGTAGATTATTAGAAGATTGTAATCACGTTTTTTAATATGGTTAAGCTCGTTGCTTGTTTATTATTATCTTCTCTTTAAACAATAGTTAATTATTTAAAATACACTATCATATCAATGAATTATGACCAGCACCCCCTTCAAGGCACACGCATGGTTTGCCCCAACAACCATTACACATTGCAAAATTTGCATAACAGGGTGAGAAAGCTTTAAAGCTGGTGCATCAAACGGCAGGTGCACGAGCCTCAAACATCCGGATGTAACGGACATCCAATAAGGGATGATAATAGGCTATCGCAGCAAGGGTGGCACATTCTCCGAAACGGCGTGATTTGTGAACTGTTCACGGTCCGCTGTAGTGAAGGTGTACAAAGAATGGACAGCTGGGACAGAAACTGCATCCCAACGCCATCACAGTAAAGGGTCAGAGCCATCAACCGATGGGGCGTAAAAGGTGACAGGTGAGCCACAGTCCATCAACTGACCACCAGATTCAATAGTGGTGCCAATAGACGTGTATACGACATTACTGTTGAACGCACCTTGCTACAGATGGGCCTGAACAGTCGACACATGGTTGCTGCACCCATGTCGACCAGAAGTCATCATCAACGACGCCTAGACTTTGCACGTGAGCATTGCTATTGGACCACAGACGAGTGGGCTATGGTAGCCTTCTCCGACGAGTCAAGGTTTTTGCTCCATAAGATTGACGGGCGATGGCGAGTGCGTTGTGAATGCCATGAAAAGAGACATTCTTATAGTGTATTTTACACAGATAAGGCCTGTTTCACGTGTGATGGCATTTTCAACAGCCACAATAGCCATGTTTGGAAGACTACAATCCACATGGCCATGTCACCCTATAGGCTGTAATTGTACAAGTTCACCTAATAGGCCTTTATCTCCTGCTGCCTCATGTCAATAGAGCACATCATATGGTGTTCAATTCACGAGGCCCTGCCACAGTTGTTGGACACTGTACCTCTTGCTATCCGTGAAAAGATGTGGTGGCAACGTGATAGTACACCTATTCACTTCGATGTTAATATCTTTGAGTACCTGGATAACAGATGCCCTAATCATTGGTCGGAACAGGAGGTCTTGTCCCATGAGCAAATCTAACCCTTCTGAATTTTTCCTATGGGGGCACACCAAGTCGTGTATATGAACCCAATGGCACGATACTGCTTGTCTCTTCCATTTTTCACCTTCCTTCAATTATTAATTGTTCAAGAACTCAGTACCTGAAATTTCCATCCACTGCTTGCCTTTCTCAAAATAATACAACCTGTGACAATAAAGTTCGGTGAATGACGTCAAATTGCTAACGGTCGTAAGAGTGCACCATCGTCGTATCCTGCCCCAGACAGGTCGAGACATGTTTGAACAAATTTGAGAGAATCAGCGCTGCGAGTGTGCTTATTGTGTTTAAACATGACATTGAAGAGAGAAGGCGTAGTACACATGGTCGAAACCCAAAATGGATCAGGGAACGAAAGAGACTCATGAAATGATGACAACAGTTTACAAAGGAAGTGCTATTACTTTGAAGTGCATTTATGAGTGGTTTAAACGGTTCCGAGGAGGCCGGAACACCGTAGAAGACGCCCCCCGAAGTGGCCAGACATCCAACTTAATGCTACGACCCAACTGAAGGCTATCCCTAAAAACGACTACGCCAGGAGTTTCCAGGACTTGTACAGACGTTCCCAGAAGTGCATTACCATGGACGGGGATTACTTTGAAGGATAGTAACTGCTGTTTCATGTAAGCGAGCAATCCACTCTCAATATGCCACCATTCACCGAACTTTATTGTCACAGGTTGTAGTTTACGGTCCTCTACCATGTGTAGAATTCTGACCATAAAGGTTTGAAACACTTTGTATACTGTAGTTTTGTGAGCCATCACTCACTCATTACTGATAAGGGATTACACGTGCAATTATAATAAGCCATATAAACCCACGTTTATTTCTTTTAATAATCTGAAGGCTATTCTTGGAATCAAGGTAAGAGAAATAAAATTCTTACATGGATATCATGATTTTTTATTTCAAGTGGAGAGTTCTCGTAAGAGGCAACCTCGACATAGTATTCACTCGGTTCCTCTTGAAGCGTTTCATATTTTCTCTTGTGCTTATGGCGTTTAGTATGCAGTAATGAATTGTCGTCTGTTAGTATACTTGAATTTGCTGAATTCTGTAGAGAAACCTAGATACATAGAAATTATTGAAAAAAACGATATTAAAGATGGCTCAAAACACAATTACAGTAATCCCTCGTTATCAAAAGATTCGTAAAATTCCACTGATACCGAGGGGATTGCATTTTACCACATGAACAGAGTGGATAGGAAGCGAAAAAAGGAACTCCGACAAAAACAGATCAGGACAAACTGCGAAGAGGTGAATTTCGCATCATGTAGGAAGGGGGGAGGCAAACAAAAAAATTATAGGCAGATACGCGAAGCTGAGGATGGTGATACCGCAAATACCAAGGGATTACTGTATTATCTTTGAAATGTAGAAACACAAAAGTTGAATTAATTGACCATACATTTGTCTGCATTGTAACTCAAATTCTGAAATTTCAATGAAAAGCAGAAACTCAAGGATGAAATTGTGAAGGGAAGTTAGTAGAGCGCTTGGAATGTACACAGCATTTGTGAGATAATCAAGTTTAACCCTGGCATAATTACGTTTATTGCATTTAACAATCAATATGAGGGATGTTCATAAAATAATAACTATACAGGGTGTCCCAAAAGGTTGTTTACTAACTTTATGTGCTGGTCTATCATACAATGACAAACAAGTTGTATCTGAAAATCAAACTTTGGGGCGCTACAGCAACGTGACCGACACGCAAAAAAGTTAACATGACTAACAAAAACAGGTGTGCATTACCAATTGATGTGGCTGCTTACTTGGAAAGCTCCAGTCTCACTTAACCTGCAGTGCAATTGTCCATACAATGGATGACTTCTGTTTGGGGAGCACTCTCAGTTCTGTTTTCCATCCAGAACCCCATAAATATAATGCATATCGACCAATTCTTCATTACTGAACCAATGCATCCTGATCTTGCAACGTCCTCGCCTGAAATGATCCCGCTTTCCACTCTCTAATATGCCTGCAAACATCGCCCTCTAGAAGTGGCTGGTCACGTTTTCGGACACAACTTCGTATGTAAAACTTGTTCATAATGCTCTGACAGAGCAGCACGTAAAGTTTGTAAATGACCTTTTGGGACACCTTTATACACTACAAAAGGGAACTGCCATTTTCGACAAAAAATCCAGCAAATCGTGAAATCCACCAGTATCCTGGTCCTATCGATGCCAGATTTGAGGAGTTTTACTATATTAATAATAATTATTACTTTATGAGCATCCCCCGTATAAATCATCGTTTGCCCTGCCAGAGTATTCATTGTTTTAATCTGCTATTAATAAGTAGAAATATGTATAATGTATGAATATTGTTTAGAATACAGATGATCAACTTGGCAATACTCACGTGATTAAATGTCCTGAAGCACACCAGTGAGGCATACACGAAATACAAATGTAATACCAATTGTGATTGGATGAATTTTTGTTATTGTTTTAAATTCTACCATTGTTAGAGTAAAGGTACGTTCACAAAGACATGCGCGGTACATGCGGATACGTGCAGAAGCAGCAGTGCCGTAGCCAATCAGATTCGTTCCGCATCTGCCGCTTCTAAGCCGGATCTGAGATCGTTTGGAGTCAACTTTTCCCTAAGCGATACAAATGTTTTAACAAAACTTATAGTAAACATTCAATACACTGTTATGCGCTCATCAGATCATTATGATTTCAGAACAAACTATTTTTGCTTAGACCTACAGTTATATTCTAGAGTATTGCTATGGATATCAGTCTAACACAAACATCGGCTCAGCACATCCTTTTCACCTTTAACGGTGCAAAATTGGTCCCAAGGACACACAGAATACGAACTCTGTCCCATCTGTACGTGGAGTTAGCATCACTAGACGAGACACTGAACCAACAACAACGTCACCTACGACATCATATGCCTCCTTTGAACACCTGCGTAAAGTCAGGACTGGGGGGAGGGGGGAAAGTACAGTAACCCCACTGCTGCAGTGCCTCCACCATATAGACTTCTGAGCGTTCAGGTCGAGTTAACCTCACCCTTATGGCAAAAGTGACAATGTTTCGGTGCCAAACTAGGGCACGCTTCACTAGACATCACGGTATCTGGAGATAAAACACCTCGACTCCTGTGCTACCCTTGTTATTACCTTCCTAGACTACTGTTCGCTAACAGGGATAAAACAAATCTGCCACGCTTCACAACTGATTGCAGAATCACCTCAGAGTGACCAAGCAGATATCATTTATCATAAGCATGCTTAAAAACTTGCTACTATGGACTAATAACGGTTCGCTTTGTTACATAAATCTTCTGCTCTACTTGGAGCAATTTTGCACAATTTGGTACTTAAGTCTAAAGAATAGAACGTTCACGGGGACGATACCATCCCTTATTTGCGGTCTTAATCATGCACAGAATCATGGGTGTCACAATTGAACTAGAGTTCCACGGGTCCCCATTTCATCCGATACGTCCACACGGAAAAGTAAAGAAAACAAGTCCCTTACCCTTTCTTTGTCATCAATATGGGAACAAACGATGAGTTGGGCTTGTCTGTATCACACGGCGTTTGATTCGCATGGGAGATTTGTTCTGTTATGTTCGAAATTGACTTGAAGTATTTCACAAAACATAAGCTTTTGCAAACAGGGAACTAAATGCGCCGTTCTTTGTGGCATAGCCACCATTACGAAATTATCAAACGCACATACGCACAGCTCGAGATTGTTGCCATATATCTTCCTTCGACGAACGCAAAAGGACATCTCTCGTAACATTTTTGTAACAATAATCTATTGGGAGACTAGCATCATCTTCTCGGAAATCTTGCCCGAGAAAACAATGCCAGCTCCCAACAATTACGTTCTCAGTTGCAGCGCAATTCGGGCTGCAACAAGGAACGGTTAAACAACAATATCGCAACACCGAGGTTTCCCTCGTATAAACAAAAACCATAACACTATTCAAAAAAACAAGACAAAACTTAACAACCAAGCTTTTAAATCCACTAAACACACCTCGCATGGTGCAAAAAAACAAAACAAAAAACATCGTGCTTGGTTTCCGCCGTGCGCATGTGACGCCCACTGCCAATGACATGTCACAATTTCATAAATGGTGTGATTAGTGGCAATATATGATGTCATTTTTTTAATTCTTATCTCAGCCACTGGGTATCAATCCGAACGCTGATTGGCTAATCAATCAAATTGTTTTAACCACGTAAGTATAGGAAGTTGACCACGTGTATTAATCTGTGGTATAGAATTAAGGCTATAAAATAGTGTAAAAATAAAATTCTTACATTGACATCATTATCAGATGGATATTCTTTTTTAATGGAACCTTCAGTAGATTCCTCTCTTTTTTTACGATTTCTTTCGTGTTTTCTCTTATGCTTATGGCATTTACCATTCGATAATATATCTTCACATTTCAAGAAATCTGCTATCTACAAATGAATCAAATTAAAAGAGCAATCATAAAATATATATCTGGCCATATATAGATAATGGGAAGGGAGAAAATAAAAGCAGAAAAATGATAGCATTGATAAAAAGGACAAAAATAAACAAAAAATAAATTTAAAATTACACAGACAAAGGGGAGGGGAGGGGGCCTAGGCAACAATAAGTGGGCCTAGATTATTTCAGGAAACAGGAACAGTTGTTTTGAAACATATCAACCCCCTCTCCCCTTTTGTTCTCTTCTTCTATAGCAGCCGCCACTTAAGTTGAACGACAGGATGACGTCATTTTTAACGCGAGCCAATAGACGTTAACGGGAAGTAAATCGCTTAGTTATTTCCATGAAAGCATCTGCTTTCGTTTTCGTATTTATATTTAGTTTCCATTTTCTTTTTTTTTTTTTTAAATAGATAAATGAAATTAATAAAACGATGCAGAATAGTCGATTCGAAGGCAATTTGTTTTATATTATGACTTTTAATAGGCTTTCCACGTTTCAACGATATCTCCGCCTTTACTATAGTAGAACAAGTGCATCATGGGTAAAACCCAGACAAGGCAAATCGATGAGAAGACTTACTGCGCATGTCAAAAAGATCGTTCAACTTACGTGGAGGCAGCTATAACTAATCCCCTCCTATGAAGTTTCTATGAAGTAGTGTTCAACAGTGCTATTTTTAGTGTTTTGTTCTTGGCGCTTCAATAATAAACTGGGAATTGTGGAACACAGCCACAAATCAGGGAATTTCCAACTAATTTATTTACTGAATAAAAAAAAAATCAGGAGGGCGGGAGTCGGTTTAAAATTTGGGAGTCTCCTCCCAAAAGCAGGAGAGTTGCCATACATGCGCCTCCATCTCCCCCACCCCTCCTATTGTGTCTGTATTTAAGGACATCTTCAAATGCCCTTCTTCTTATTAGTATTATTATTTTGCTTTGACAAAGGATAGTCTCTATTCGAAATATCAGCTTTTCAAGGTTTTACCACTCTGTGTCCAATTTTAATCTGTGGACTTAATGGATGGGATGGCAACATCATAATCTCATTGTAGCAGTCAACCAAAACGACGGGCTGTCAGGGCAAAATACACATTAGTTTTTTTTTACTTGAATTTAAAAAGAATACTGATTTATTTAAAGAGTTTTTTTTACCCATGCATAGTATTTATGTAAAAAATAATTTTGAGTATTAACTGAGGAGCTTTCCCAAATATCGATTATTTTTGTTTACACAGGTGACTTATATCAAGTTATATTACAGTACTTCTATTAAAAAGAAAGTAAAGAAAAATAAATGTTTTTTTTTTTTTTTTGTATATTATTGTCATAGCCTACAAATATCAGGATATGATTGTTATATTTACACGAAAAATCCATCCTCTCCTCCAAGTGTTCCGTCTCCACTTGAATGGATAAAATCTGGTCACCTTATGTAACATGTCATTGCAAATATGACACTGGAATCATGTGGGTTATACAGTGAAGTAGGAAGGAAGTATATGACAGCGCAACGTCAAGCTCATGATAAGGTCCTGCTATAGCCTACAAATCCCAATAAATGTAGGCAACGGTTAAGGTGACCAACCATCCCGAATTTTTCAGACGTCCCGATTTGACCCTAAGCAGGATGCCTTTTGTCCCTAAATTTCACGTTAGCTGAAAAGTGTCTTTATTTAGTGCAAAAATATATTCCTTTCTTGTTGTTTCTCTTTTTGTTTTCCTTTTTTTCTTCAGTTTTTTTCCCTGTCTAGATTATTAATGACTCATAAATGCCATTTTTGGATGCTACTTATACTAATGCAGCCTTAGTAATCATTACCTGGTTCTCCACTGATTAGCTGTGTACAACTTTCTAATCAATGGCATTTGTGTCCTTTCACATCTAGACCATTTCATTAGCCTTTCTTTTGAAGTACATTGTATGAAAGATGGCACAGATTTTTTAGAAAAAAACTTTCTGACAGTACAGTAAAACCTTGATTATCCGTCAGGGAGGGGGACCAGGACAATCATGGATACAGAAAATGACGGATACTAGAATATTAACGTGTTTTGACAGTTTAAATTGGAAAATTTAATATACATTCAGTATACTTACATACTATACATTATTTTTTGTAAAAGTCAGTTATTTTACTCTGCTTTAGGGGATTTCTAGCTTTTTTTAGATGCTTGACTGCATATATTATGCAATAACAATACATGTATTTGTATTGCTTCAGACTCTGCTCGATTTTCAATGCACGTCAATAACATTGTTTCGGCTTCACTGTGCAAAAGTGAAAAATGTTTGTCTGCTCTTCATAAATCCTCTACCAACCACCTTGCAAGAGTGATGGATAACAGAATGTGACAGATATGCCATTTCAACCTGCACTGTATTTCAATTTGTTGCTTCTAATGCTTCAGCAGTGTTTTTACTCTGTAACAATGCCTGAACCAACAACAGAAACAGGTTGCTTATAGAAAATGTAAAGGCAGAACTACAAGTGAAGATGAAATTTGCATTTACTTGTGAAGAATTCCATCGATATGCCATGAGCAATAAAGATAAATAATTCCATCAATAATTTAAACATCTGAGGTTTAGTGTAGGATAACCCTCATTCACCATTCTTGCTCTTCTCAGGTCCTTCCTCCTATGCTTTGAAGATGACGACATATTTGGCGTTTTCGGCAATTCAAATCTGACTGAATCAGACTAGATCATGTTACCTATGATGATTTTCTGACTTGCATCTGAACTGATCTGAGCCAAAGTGCCGAATGCAAAAACTGACTCACTTGAAGATTGAAGTGACATTGACTTGCAGAATAGATGATTAAATCTGAACATGTTTTCTGAGCACTCAGTCAGTTAGAACCAGTTGCCGAAAAATTCGTGCCTCAGATCCAGTCAGATCCGAGTTGCCGAACATGCCTATTTTTTAATAAAGATCTTCTTAAGTGTGTGAAATCACAAAAAAAAAAACATACATTTAAGATTTGAAATATTTCATACTTTGTCAATTCTACACTGCTTGAAATTGCTAACGAACATGCGCATTCCACTAGTTAGGGGCGCTAGAAAATAATGCAGGACATGTCAAAAGATTGGTTGCTACTCTGTTGTTCAATTTGCATAATTTGAATAAAAGTCACGTGTCCGACAAGCTGTGGTTCAGTGAAAATCAGTAGCTGTGAAGTGTTAGGGCGAATAGACGTGCAAGTATTTTCCGAACATTATTGTAAATTTTCAGTCCCTCTAACACAGAGATATCATTTGAGTGATTACGATCGTGGACAAGTTGTTGGATGGTTTGAGGCAGGGCAAAGTGTGACTGAAGTTGTGCGAGCAAAGGGTGTTGCGAAAAGTGTTGTTTCTCATTTGAAAACTGCTGCTGCCACCAAAGGATCCACTTTAAGTGTGCATGGGAGAACCGTAGCATAGCTCTTTCAGCAAAAAGAGGAAGAAATCAGACACCCGCACATATAGCCGCTGCTACAGGCACTTCTGTTTCTGCCAGAACGATTCCTGTCGGTCAAATGATGTTGGGCTGTGTGCATGGAAGCCTGTCAAATGCATTCCACTATCTCTGCTCCATCGACGGAAAAGATTAGAGTGGTGTAAAGAGCATTGTGCTTGGGGCCTTCAGGAGTGGTCCATGGTAATGTTTTCCAATGAGTCTCGGTTCACTATGCAGAGTGATTCTGGGCATCAAGTGATCTGGCGTGAAAAGCGAACTCGTTATCACCAACATCACATTCGGGAAGTACAACGTTTTGATCAAGGAGTCATCGTGCACGATGCCAGAACACCTCTTCACATCTTTGCAGGAGAGTCTGTGAAACCTCTTCTGCTTTTTCCATTATGTTAGTTTCCTTAATTCAAATTCCATGCCATTTTGTGTTCATAAAGTCACTGTAATACTTCTACTCAAGTTTTGGTAACGTTTATTTCTTGGGACACTATTTATTGACAAAAACGTTGCAGTTCCTTAGCAACTGTCAAGCAGTGTAATTAAAGATTTTACCAATAAAAAATGTAGAAATTTTTATTAGTGTAATTTTTCGAAATTTTATTCATGGTTATTACTCCATGCTTTTATTGTTGCGTAATATTTGTCATGACGTCACGACATGGATTTGTCATATCCCGATTATTTTAGTGCTGTCCAGAATTTTTTTTGGTCAATGTCTCAAAATTTCCTAGGCTACGGTCCTGCTTGGCAGCTTTTGTTTACGCTACTTGTTTTAGGTTGCACGTGTTATTGGTCAGTTTTTTTAGGCACAGCCACATTGAGTTAGAGATCGTGATCATTAATTACATTGTTTTAAAGAAGTATAAATACGAAAAAAAAATCAAAAAAAAAAAAAAAAATCGAAAAATATAAACTACGTACATTCCATTGAGTATCCATAGCTCTGAAACTTCGATGTGGATCGATCTCTGAAGAAACCACCGTCCTGAAAAGTATTGAATTGTCCCAAAATAAAATTAGATCAAGCACTCGGACCTTTTCCTGATGTTTATCGTCATGATTACCTTACCTTTTTATTAAAATTTCACTTTTCTTTGCATTAACTTTTCTTTTCTCTTAAATCTCAATCCAGAACATGTTGGGATTTGTATTTGGTACTTTCGCAAACGTCACTTCCTCTACAAAATGACGACCGGAAGTGGATTGGATTTTCCCTTATAAACCAACGATGGCTAAGGTCAAAAACTCTCACCGGTGAGAAGAGTTAGCGCTTGGTCGGTCAGAAATCCCAGTGAGAAATTTGTGACGTCATTTTAACGCGGTCAGAAACACCAGTGAGCGCTGCTATGCCTAATCGGTTAGTCTAACCGTCCTCACCGAGAAAAAGACGGTTAGCCCAGTGAGAAATTACGTCATCATTCTCTCACCGGTGAGGGTTTTTGACCACAGCCAACATGAAATGAGTAGATCCATGACCTCCTTTATTACTCCTGGAGTAATAAAGGAGGTCATGGTAGATCGCTTATTTGGCCGCCATCTTTGGGGCAATTTGAAGGCGGCAAAAAGTGGAACTAATCTCCATTCTTCCATGTTATTACACTGCAGGTGCCATTACTATAGGAGACGTTAAAGAAAGATCGAATCATTAATGTTTTAATGCTAATCCTAATTGTTTGTAAGCTTTCACAGTAATATTTTTTTAAGTAAACAAACTAGAAAGAGTTTCCAAATATTACTTTGTCATTTTACTATGGTAGTCTGAACATCGCCAGCCAAAGCGCCATTACTGTATATCCACTTTGTCGCCAGCTGAGAAAGCACCCCCCACCCCCACAACATCGTGCTTGTAGTCTGAAATTTCTTATGCGATCTCCCAAATTTAGAAGGTTTTTAATAAATGCGGTATATAATTTCATAAATACCTCTAAACGATCATTCTGGTATCACTGAAACGACGATAACAACGTTGGATACATCTAATCAACCAATCACGAAATAAAAGACCAGGATTTTTACATGAGAAAAACCTTCTAAGACGCAGAAAATAAAAAATCCACCTGTGAAAGGTCAGTGGTGAACCTTTAATATATCTTTTATTACAATTTACAGCTGAACAAGAAATCGGCATTGAGTTTTGGTGTGTTTATCTACGCAAAATTACACACGTAAAGATCGATGAAAGCCATTTTTTGACTACCAAAGCAATGGCCGCCAGGCCTTCACGGTGGTGGCGCTGAAAGCAGCTCATGAGCGATCTACCATGGATGAAGAAAAGCAGCTCATGAGCGATCTTTTCTTCATCCATGGATCTACTCATTGCATATCTTTGTTATAAACACATCGAGTTCTTGCATTTAACCGCACGTAAAGAATGTTCTGGGACTAGTAGCTCATCTTTTCGACCATAGCAAGGACATATTAAGCGGTAATGATTTCACTTTATATTATAAGCTTAATATTTTCTAAAAACAAATTTATTTGTATTCGTACCACGACCCAGTATTGGATATGTGCCGACCTCGAAATTGCAGGGATGGATGAAAGAGTTATTAGTTCATCCATCCCTGATTATTGGTTAATTTGTAAAGAGTTTCCATGCGTTTTGTTTGTTTGTTTTTTTTTTAATTTTCGCATTTGTTCAATTCACTTGTTGCTCCGACGTTTTTTATGTCTGCAAACGACATTGTTGGGTGATTTCGAAAAAAACAAAAAAAAAAAACAAACGAAAAACCGTGAAAACCTGCATCAATCATCAACCACAACTTAGGTGAGCTTGTGCATTATCAGCAAGGAGACGAATGCTTCTGGTGAGCATAGTGTGGAGTTTCTTTTTCACAGCATCTTCTAGCCTGTCCAGAAGGTGCAGTAGTATGTGCTAATGATGGCCTCACCTTTCACCTTGATGGCTTCATGGATGGCGATCCTCTCTCCACCTTTACTGATTCTTACAATTTCCCTGCAGTCATCTGTTTGTAGCATCACTATTAGCAGACTTCTTTTCCTTGTTGAGCCAGGATCTTTTTTTGTGTGTTCCTTAAATCTGGTAATAATTGAAGTTTGGGGAACTACCATAGTATGCAATCTAGTCCATATACTCTGCATTAATTGAAGTCCTTACTGTTGTCACTCTTTATTGGTAGAAGAAACCCACTATCGTCTTTTGTTCTGTATGCTATCCCCAGGTTTCAATTTGAAATGTACTGGCAATCTTCCTGACGTTGGGGTTCAAATATGTGAACGTGACAAAACCCTTCTTGAATTCATCTATCAAGGTTGCATGTTCCTTTAATGCTTCTGAAGATGGATTCACTGATGCTTTGCAGGAAGCCATTGATTCTAGCTAAATCGTATACAGTAGAACCTCGATTATCCGGACCTTCAATTATCCGGATGTGGTCTGGTCGTGCAGAAAGTGAAAGTTGCAAAATGGGAAATCCCCATTAAACAGAAAGAGAGAAAAAAGATAAAGAAAGATACAGTAGGTATGTGTTTCCTTATTTTGCTACTAGATGGCTAGATAGAAAAGCCAAATCATTGTAGTGAAACTGAAACTACAAAACAATGTCGAGAAGAAAAAGGATTGTATTGAGCATTGAAGATTTTAAATCAACTGGAAAAAGGTGAAACGGGAGCAAAGTTGGCAGCAGAATTCAGTATTGGAACATGTACCATATCAGATATTAAGAAGCAGAAAGAAGCACTGTGAAATTTTGCCGCCAAAACAGAATGTGGACCAGGAAAGAGAAAGACATTAAAAAAGGCAACTAATTCAGAAACAGAAGAGGCATTGTATTTGTGGATTGTGCAGGCAAGAAGTAAGGGAATTCCACTTAGTGGGCCTATAATAGCTGAAAAAGCAAAATGTCACATCCCTCATCCAACCTCTTGACCAGAATGTTATTCGGAATATCAAGATGATATATAAGAAGAAACTAATATTTAAAATACTTCGGAATGATTCATTAGACATTGCAGCAGTCTTGAAGTCCCTCACTATAAAAGATGCTATTTTATGGTTGGCCGAAGCATGGGATGATGTTGGAAAGAAAGTTCATGGAAAAAACTGTGGCCCCAAAATCAGACCGATAACCCAGAAGATATGGAAATGGATGCTGCAGATAGAGAAGTGGATACAGGTGAACTGGAAGATTTATTCAAGCAGCTTAATTTTTCCAATGTGGGTCATGAAGGCATCATGGAGTGGATCATATGTGACAATAAAGAATGCCATGAAACATTGACAGATGAAGAAATTGTTGCAAGAATCATTGATATTGAAGATGAGGATGAAATGGAGGAAAGCAACGTGGAAACAAAGGTTGCATGTAAGACGGCATTGGAGTCATTTGAAACGTGCATTAATTGGGCTGAGGAGACCAACTATTCCTTACCAGAAATAATGCAGGAGAAAGCTTTCAAAATGTACATGTCAAGCAAAAAGCAAACTGTGATATCTAACTACTTTCATCCTTGTTTTAGTTCTGATAATTAAATATTTATTGTGCATACATATACATTATTATACTTGCATGTAATAAATACTCATAGCAAATGAAATACACTGTCATATCACTGAATTATGACCACCTGCTTAGTAATGGGAGTAGCCACCCTTCGCTGCTGTGTGTCGTAGCATGGACGCAAGAAGTGCACGGCATGTGTCCGATGGTATGGCAGTCCATTCTGCTGGAAGCACTGTCCACAGAGCTTCGAGAGTCGTATGTGGAGGGTCCAGCTGTCGTACATGGCGATCAAGGTGCTCCCACAGATGTTCGATCGGATTGATGTCCGGCGAATTAGCGGGCCAAGGGAGCACTCGAACCAATCCAGAAGATGTGGCAATGTGCATTGTCCTGCTGGAACACACCATCATATTGGGGGAACATCGTGAGCACATACGGGCACACCTGGTCTGGGTGCAAATTGCCCTCTAGACGAATCAGTGGACCTAATTGCTCCCAACAGAAGATCCCCCACACAGGCACACTACCCCTACCAGCCTGTTTCCGGTCCACAATAGCCTCCTGCAGTCTCTTTTCGTGGCGTTCACGACGCACTTGCCATCGCCCATCAATCTTATGGAGCAAAAATTTTGACTCGTCGGAGAAGGCGACCTTAGCCGAGTCATCTGTGGTCCAATGGCGGTGCTCATGTGCAAAGTCTAGGCATCGTCGATATGGGTGCAGCATCTGTGCGTCGACTGTTCAGGCCCATCCGTAGCAGGGCGCGTTCGACGGTAACGTCGGATACACATATGTTAGCACCAGTATGAATGTGGTGGTCAGTGGATGGACTGTGGCTCTCCTGTCACCTTTTACGAGTCGTCGTAGGCGCCGCTCAGCCCGTCGGTCGATGGCTCGTGACCCTATACAGTGATGGCGTTGGGACGCGATTTCTGTCCCTGCTGTGCACTCTTTGTCAACCTTCACTACAGCAGACCGTGAACAGTTCACAAATCGCGCAGTTTCGGAAATGTTGCCACCCTTGCTGTGATAGCTTATTATCATCTCTTTTTGGATGTCCGTTAAATCCGGACGTTTGCCCATCTTGAGGCTCGTGCACCAGCTTTAAAGCTTTCTCAGCCTGTTATGCAAATTTTGCAATGTGTAATCGTTGTTGGGGCGAAGCATGCGTGTGCCTTGAAGGTGTGCTGGTCATAATTCATTGATATAACAGTGTATATTTCTATGCATCGTAAGTGATGTACAGTTATACACCTAGCATTCGATTTCTTACACCCCCAAACACCATTAAGTGATGCATGATTAATAAAAATGCAGTGTTTACTGTTTATAAACATGTTTTTTTTCTCTCCACATAACAGATATGATTCGGCGTAATCCAACAAGAATAGAACTGAAACTGGATGATCTTCTTGAATTTGAAAACAAAAAGAAAGAAATGGAGGAAAAGAAAGCAAAACCTGAAGGTTCATCGTGGGAACCCTATAATATGCTTCCACCACCATCAAAAACCAGAGAAATCCACGAGCGAATAGGCTTCAATCCTCAACCCAGAATCACTAACTGATGATTTGTGTGTTTATAAATTTTTGGACATAAACTACACCCAAACTATAAAATATTAAAAAAATATTTATTAAATGAACACAGTTTCTGGTTGTAATTTACTGTTTTTGTTTCTCTTTTCTTTTTTTTTTTTACAAATTGTAAATAAATAAAAACGTGTCTTTACAAAGTGGCGTTGTTCACCTTTAAATTTGTCATACTTATTCATTCTCTGTCTCTACTTTCAATTCTATATTTACATCACAGAGCAAACGGAACTACACATTGCGTTTCTCGGTTTGACTAGCAGATCCATTCGTTGAGACCGTCTTTCTAATGCTGCAATTAAAAATAATGCAATTCATTTTATCAGGAAATAAACGTCTGCAATGAATTATTAGGTTTGTAACTTAACTCTGTCATAATTGGTGAATCAGCTGTCAGACTTTAAACAATTTTTACACAGGAGGAGACCAGATGTTTACTAGTGCTTAAGTTCAAAAAAAAAATTCCTGCTACTAAAACATCCAGGACCCAATGCAAAGTGTAGGAGAGACTCGTACAACTGAAAGAACATGTCAATGTTGGCCCAACATTTTCGACTTGAGCAACAGAAGAAGTTTTCAGACGTACGTCTTGAAGCAGCCCTCTTCAAAGACACAATACAGATGCAAAGAAGTTTTGTAGCCACAAGATTCTGCTATGCACCAAGAGCTTCTCCCATCAGGGCAAACAGTCAATGTGGACCGTTATGCGCAGCAACTGCAAAATGTGTAACGTGCAACTGAAGAAAAACGGAATCGAGTGGTCTTGCTTCGTGACAACATTCATCCTCACGTTGCTCAAGTGGTTGCAGAATCATCTACCCAGTTCAATTAAATATACAGGGTGCAGTAGTGCATGGAAACTTATACAGGGTGTTTTTGAATTGAGTACAGATATTTTGGGAGATGATGGAAGAGGTCCTTAGAAGTATTTTTTGTCATATGAACATGGGGTCCCCGCAGCTCCGTTTACTTACAATACTGCATTGAACAATCAAATGACACCGGGACGCAGTGTGCGTTGGTAGGCCTAGATTATTTTATTTTTAACAATTAACACAAGCAATCTACTGTAATAACTTTTAAAGTAATTGTTTGCAAAGAAATTTCAAGGTGCACATGCTCGTTTGTTGAAAAGTCTTAGGACAAACTTCGTCAAGGAGATTCCATGGTATCCAACACCTTTGTAAAATACGATTAGTCCATATGTAAATGAACTAATCGCATTCTGGGAAAGCAGTAGGTAAAGATTTGTTTTAAAAAGTTCACTTGATGCACTTTTTACATGTGTAAAGTTAAAGAAACAGTATGAATCGTTTTACATGGAATGATTATGCAGACATGCATCTGTGTCTCGGTGCTGCTGGTACCATGCAAGGCGTTTGTATGCTGAACGTTATCCCAACAGAATTCTTCCCAATTCACGAACATTTGGTGCAGTAGATCGTCGTCTAAGAGAAACAGGTGCATTCGCTCATGATAATCATCAGCGTGGACGTCGTCGGTGGTTACGCTCCCCTGAATTAGAGGATGAAGTTTTGGAAAGGTTTAACCGAAATCCATCGACAAGTACTCGTGCGGTCGGAGCTGCTTTGAATGCTAGTCATACCACTGTATGGAACTTTTTACATGACAACCTGCAACATCTGTTCAAGCTTCGAAAGGTGCAGGAATTATGTCCCAATGATCATGGTCCCCGGAATGGTTTATGCAGCAACAGAATAGGATTCCAGACTTTCCTTCCATGGTTTTGTGGACAGATGAGGCAACATTTACACGAGAGGGAATGTTCAATAGCTACAATAGTCATCTGTGGTCTCATGTCAACCCATGTGCAACACATGTTAACAGTTTTCAGCATCATTTTTCGTTGAATATTTGGGCTGGCATGATTCACAATGTCCTGATTGGGCCATATCTCCTACCATGCCGTCTTAACGGGCAAACATACCTTGGTTTCCTGAAGGAGGAGTTCCCTGGTCTTCTTGAAGATGTTCCACTAATGACCAGACATTTGATGTGGTTTCAACAGGACGGCGCACCTTCGCATTACACAAGAGCAGTTAGAGATTACCTAAATGAGACATCCTGGTCGATGGATTTTTTTTTTATGGGGAAGCATAAAATCAATGGTGTACTCCGAACCCGTAGATACCGAAGAAGAATTGGCAGCTCGCGTTGTCGCGGCAGCAGGTGACATCAGCGACCGTGCAAATCAACTGTTTCCACGCGTACATCAATCCATCTTAAGGCGTTGCAAATTGTGCTATGAAGCAAATGGCGGTCATTTGGAACAATTACTGTAAAAGTCATACAGTAGATTGCTTGTGTTAATTGTTAAAAATAAAATAATCTAGGCCTACCAACGTACACTGCGTCCCGGTGTCATTTGATTGTTCAATGCAGTATTGTAAGTAAACGGAGCTGCGGGGACCCCATGTTCATATGACAAAAAATACTTCTAAGGACCTCTTCCATCATCTCCCAAAAAATCTGTACTCAATTCAAAAACACCCTGTATAGGGAGCTGAAGGAAGAAATCGCCACTGAAGTTCAGAAAATCTCACCAGCCATATTGAGCAAACTGTTTCACAACTTGCAACTGCGTGCTAACCGATGTCGTGAGGCTGGTGGCGAGCATTTCCAGCATCTATTATGAGTGGATACCATCTCTGCACAATAACTTTTGAATCGCCCTGTAGAAGAAGTGGGAAATTGGATCACTGACTTCGAGTTGATAATCAGTTCTTCTGCCACAAAATCCAAATGTTGCATGAATGATGGGCAACGATCATTTCAAGTTTCTCGGAAATAAACGAAAAAAATCAGACAGAATGAAGTTGCAAACCTAATATTAATGGCAATGAATTATAAAAAAGCGTCTTTTAACTAACACTAATGAGTGTTTTTTATTAAATAGACTAATACGTTACCTGTTAGAAATACGTCTCTGTTAAATAGTCCTGCAGCTAATGGAACACTAGAAAATAAGAATTTGTGAATGAGACTTAGGATTCCATTAGAAATATTTTTAAAACTGAATATCTAGAGATAATTTTTGTGTATCTTCATATATTCATATAAATCATTAAAAATGCACATCATTTTACAGCATTTCGCATATCATCCATTCCTCAACTGAACTACACTGGGTGAATTATGTGTCTATTATGTGGGTTATATGTCTATTAAGAGGTATAAGGGTCTTACAAATGAAAACGAAAATTTGTGTGGTAAAAAAAATGACGACGTATAGGATCGAAGTTTTTGTTTTCAACAATTGCGAAACCCCACGTGCAAATTGAACAATAGGTTGCAAGTGTTGCGTCACGTGAGAAAGAACGATAGATCGCGCTTCGAAGCTCTGCACATGATCGCTTCATCCAAGCAACAAAATGGAGTCAACGAAACGGGAACAGAGAGCAGTAATTCATTTTTTGACATGTGACGGAGTTTCAGTTTCTGAAATTCATCGTCGTACGCAGAACCTTTATGGAAATGACAGCCTAACCTTCACTCGTGTTTTGGCATGGAGCTAGAGGTTTTCGGAAGGACGATCATCATTACAAGATGATCAACGACCTGGACAAGCAAACCGCACCATCACGGATGAGTCCAAAGCCAAAATTGACGCTGTCTTAAAGGAAAACAGAAGAGTGACAATCGATGTCGTGGTTGCTAAAACTGGCCTTAGTCGTGGAACTGTTCACTCCATTATCAGGAACCATTTGCACTACAGAAAAATCTGTGCACAACGGGTCCCGCATCATTTGATATCAGAACAACTTGGAGTTCGAATGGCCATGTCCCTGCAACATTTGACTCGCTATGAACAGGAAGGAGAGAGTTTTCTCGACAGAATCGTTACAGGGGATGAAACTTGGTGCTTTCGTTTCCAGCCCGAAAGTAAACGTCAAAGTCGTCAATGGAAGCATTATGGGTTACCACCCCTTAAAAAATCAAAAGCAATCGCAAATGGCACGGGGAAGGTGATGTCGACTGTGTTTTTTGATCGCTAAGGCCCGATTTTACTGGACTTTCTTGAAAAAGGCACTATAGTTAATGCAGGACGATATGAGGAAACATTGAAGGCACTGCGGGCGACCATCAAATGCAAGCATCCTGGACTTCTTACAGAAGGAGTGCTTCTTCTCCACGACAATGCGTGTCCTCACACCTCAAAAACAACGGTAGATCTCATCAAAAACTTCAACTGGGAAGCAATGCAGCATCCACCTTAAAACCCTGACTTATCCTCATGTGACTTTCACGTGTTTGGGGATCTCAAGAAACATCTGAAAGGCTGCAGGTTTCAGTCGGACAATTAAGTGAAGGAAGAGGTTTTCGAATGGTTCCACACGCAACCGAAAGACTTTTTCCACAAAGGAATTACAGCTTTGTTACACAGTGGGATAAATGCCTTAACGCATATGGATACACTTTGGATAAAATAAATAATTTTCATTTGTACGACCCTTATAGAATCCATATTGTAACAAATGTTGACTGTTGAGGGCAAGACGAGAAAATTCGGAGGGAAGCCGGGGAAAGAGGAACAAGTTTTGGGCTGGTGAATTGGGATAGGGATGGGAATTAAGAAATTAAGAGCGGGTAAGAGGCTCGGGAAAAGAGTTCGTGGAACTTTTTAATCAAATAAATCTATTTAAGTTATTGTAAAAAAATTTACATTTGAGTTTTCGGAGGAAAGTTTTGCCAATTGAAGCTAAGATATAAGCAGATAAAGTCCTATTAGATGCTCTTGTGACCAAACTGATACAGAATCGTAGCTGGTGACCAAACATGCATATGGATTGCCGTCACTCCAAGCAAGCCTATTATGCCTCATCCGTCAATATTGCACACTGTTGGCAGTTTTGCTATAAAAGTATCTTACAAAAACTTTCCTTGTACGTATTACTCATTCAAGATCTCATATTGCCTGAAATAAGCATTTCCGATCACAGTCCTCTATGCATCAGTAGAATTTTGACCCTAAAGGCTTGAAACTCCCTGCATTGAAAGTTGTATGCTTATTTTCCATTAAAAAAAACTCTTAGCTTGGCTTGAATTGTGTGTCCTGTTCTATACTACAGGGCGATTATAATTTAAGTTACACTATTCAGACCCCTCTAGAGCCCATTCTGCTGATCGGATTTTGTTGAAACTTAAAATATACGCTATATAGACCACGGGGGAAAGATTTTTGCAATAAAAAAAATTAGTTCAAACTTCGACCACTAGGTGAAAAGGTGGCGCATAAAGAACAAGAAACGCAAGTTGGAAATACAGAAAATTATTGATTCACAGCATTTGTTCAATGTGCATACCATTTGTCTCAATCACGTGTTCCACAGTAATGCGAAGGCTTTCTTGAGGAATTGGTTATCTGGACGAGAGAACATCGTGCGTTTGCAGTCGAGGAGTATTTGAAATCGGGCAAGTCTTTGATCATTGTGCAACGGCGTTTCCGCAAACGCTTCATATTGGTCTCAACGGTTTGGTCCCAAAACATGACACAATCGTGAGATGGGTCAGAATTTCCGAATGACTGCATCGGCAATGAATCCAAAACTCCATGGAACTTTCAGGAACATATGCACTACTGTATTGCGGAAAAAGGACATCATCTGTCTGTTATCATTTTCAGAACATGAATTTTGTTTTCACGGATTCTACTTTTTAATTATTTAATGGTAACATATAAGATTTCGTTTGTTCTAATAAAATATGTTATAAGTTTAAAAAAAAGTTAGAACTAAACTACATGAAATATGAGAAAACTCCATGCGAGTTATCTTACTTGTCTCGTCCTGATTTGATCTCAACTTCAAATATCCCATATACAGGTTTGTGATCCGATTCTTTATATGTTGCAGCAGAGTTGTAGAAGAGACATTTCACCGAGTTCTCACGTTTAG
The DNA here is from genome assembly GCA_023313115.1 of Rhysida immarginata. Classification (NCBI taxonomy): domain Eukaryota; kingdom Metazoa; phylum Arthropoda; class Chilopoda; order Scolopendromorpha; family Scolopendridae; genus Rhysida; species Rhysida immarginata. The sequence goes on from JAHWFO010001074.1 coordinate 4,212,582, forward strand.
TACGAAATAAGATTCTGTCCTAAAGAATGAAAGCTTATTATAAATTACACATACGCTCAAGTTTTAGATTAATGCTCCTTATGCACTGTCATCTAGTTGCCAGCAACTATAGTTGTGAACATCCAGAAATTAAGAAACCAAAGATGGGAGACCAACTAGGCAACCAAGCAGGAAAAGAGTCAGGTTTGCACTTGCTGCATCTCGCAGTGGATGTCAATGATATAATTGATGTCTAAAAAATAGACAGAAAGAGGAGAAAACAAATATTGGGTGTATCCCGTAATGTGAACACATCATAAGAAACAAGCCACTCAGTGATTATCTAACTTTCCAGTTGCCAAGCGAGTTGCTCTCGACTTCCTGGTCTCCAACAACCAAGTGATAGCCAGCAAACCTGTCGACAGTGTGTAAGGGGCCTAACATTACACTAATCCACAAATGCAATTTAGCTTCATACCTTTAACAACAAATCATTAACATCACATTGTGGAATCCCCCCCCCCCATATTCATTATAATTTTACTTATACAGTGGGTGCCACGTAATGAGACCAAGCCAAATCGATACCAATAAAACAAGTGATAACAATAACTGAAGACTATAGAGCTTTTATTGTGTACTACAGCAATAATCAAGTTGAATACATATTAAACAAGAATTGATTACGGAATTAAACAAAACAACTCGTGTATTGTCTCAATAACGGTCCATTTAAACGGGCACCTTTTTCATGCACATCCGTAAACCAGAATTTCAATGCCGATTCGACCTGATCGTCTTTCCATTGCGATAACTAATGCAATTCACATTTCCATTTTCTGCAAGTGCTATATGAATTGCTTACAGATTTTTTTTTCCCATTTCGTAGACCACCTTTCAGAAGTTTATCATATCGCTCTGGAATGGGCTGCCTTTTCCAAGATAGAAACGTCTGCTGGTCGTTTTCCAGCTTTCTAGATGAATGAAAATAACTACAAATAAAATGGATAATTTTTTTTTTTTACAGTAGAGTACAATAAAATCACTAAAATAACCAAATCAAAAAAAAAACAACACACGATTCCTCGGCTCTATGATTGTCCAAAATTTCTAATTGGCTGCATTGGCTTAATAGGGACACCTCTTATGAAGGCGTTTGTAATTGACATTTTTGATTGTTCCGAGGATTTTTGTCTTTGCACGTGGAATTTCTACATAAAAGCTTAACTTTTGATAACATTATCTAAAGTTTTGATTACAATGAACAACGGATTTTTAATGGATTTGCATATAACCATTCCATCCCACATAAAGAAGATAAGAGTAGTCGATTGATAACATTAACCATGATCACGTTAAGTGGCACCCACTGTATTAAAAGAAGTTGCAATTTTTATTTTCCAAAAATTACATTCGAAATGATTACCCTGATTAGGGTAAATTGACCAGTTTTCGGCCACTCAATTTTTTCCAGTTGTTTGCTTTAAGTACAAGTACCTTTAATATTTGTTATTTTACTTTTCAGCCATCTTAAGAAAATTTTAAAATTTAATTCTATTCTAAAATTTATCCTGATGAACATATTTTTTGATTTATAATAAATAGTTAGTAACTACTGAGATCTGACCATATTTCGGCCACATCGACCTGTTTTCGGCCATGGGATGACCAGTTTTCGGCCGCCTCGTACCTATTTTCGGCCGCCTTTTACCTATTTTCAGGCTCTAGAAATGGGAATATTGAATTTTATAAAAACTATTATATTACACATAAAAATTAGTTTTTTAACAAAATTTTATTTTTATTAATTTACATATACAAAGGTACTAAAAAACCCACCACTAATTTACAGATCTTTCTGCCGCTCCTTTTTCTTCATTTCTATTTCTTGCTTCCTTTTGCTTCTTGCTTCTCTTTCTCTCTCTCTTTTCAATTTCTCTCTCCCGATTTTTTTTTTCCTCTTTAAGCTTTAATTTTGACTGGTAAACTTCCTTTGTTGTGAGAATAAAATACTGCGGTCCTTTTGTTTTCTTTACTTCTTTAGGAGTTTTTGTTAAATTTGGATAGAGTAACAAGTCTTCATTTTGAAAATTGATTTCTTTCATTTTTTTCCCCAGAAAAAATGAATTAGAGGAAAATTCTCTGACTGAGGTTGCTTTATCAATTTTTTTCATTCAATGACACATTTTTACTTGTTAATTGTTCAATGCTTGTAGAAACATTTGTGCCATTTTCGGACAAGGGTTCTGAAATAAAAGTATGACAACTTTCCTTTGTAGGATAATATCTTAATATTTCTTCCAAGTATGGAATAATGGATTTTCCACGGAGTTTCCTTTTCTATAGCATTTTCTGAAATGCTGAAGATCATCATTCGCTATAGGCTATTCAAATGCTCTTAATGCCATAAATGAAGTGCATTACTTTTCAACTATGAAGGTACCAGTAAATAGGGTATTTTATCTCTGAAATTGATCTTGTCCATTTCAGTTGAAATATTTATATCAATAATAGTCTCATTTTCAGAGAAAGTTATTACACTAGCATTATCAGTAGGATGTGATTGTGGATCTAATGAAACACCAAAATCTATAAGGCAGTGTTAGAAATTTCAAATGTTTGTGGAGAAGTGGTAAGATTTCTTTGAACTTCAGCTGAAGGCCTCCTGTGTAGAATATTCGGTAAGAAGGCTTCATTGGGCACTGCTTCAGATCGAAATGGATATATCCCACATGCAGAGAATCCAGATTTTATGTTTTCTAGCATTAAGGCATTTTCCCGTGCTTTAATAAACAAACTCCAGAAATTATAATACCATGATTGACTATTACACCAGAATATGTAGTCATCATTTCTTGACCAGATTCGTTGAAGTAAGTTTTTAGTGGGAAAAAGACAATTCTATCCAAAGGTTGTAACCAATTTGACGTGTGCACAGGTATTTCAATTCAAATAATATTTTCTTTTATAGCCAATTCAATGAATTCAACATAATTGGGGAGTTATATCCATCCATAATAAGCATTTAAGATCTTTCGGATCCAGTATTTTGCAGGAACGTATTCTGAAACCAAAAACAAGCGATTCCTTATTTCATCCAACCACTGTCCAAGCAATCAATAGGTTGACATACGGCCAAAAAATGGTCAGCAATTGGCCGAAAACTAGTCAACACATGGCCGAAATTAAGTTTAAATGCAATGCAATATAAAATGCACGAATTTCACCAATTTCATTATTTAAAAAAAAAAAACAACGATGTAAGAAAAAAAGAATAATACTGAATTTAATAAAAAGGCAAATATCAATAGGTTATATGTAATTAATTAATAAAGATGGCCAAACCAATTCGTTTTAACTGCAATCAAACTGTCTTGTTTCAGCTAAAAAGATGAGGTGGATCACACATGAAAAGCACTAACTAACAATTTGCTTACATCTGCACTGTTATACTCTAGTAGTGAACTTAACAATTAAAAAATATTAAAGCCCTTAGACCAATGCTTTAAATAATATCTTTATCTTCTTATTCGCTGCTTTAATGATTTTTTTATCAGAGAATATTACAAGTGGCCGAAAACTGGTCAGTTTACCCTACAGAGTATCCACAAATTTTACACTGATTCACCAGTTTATAATATTTTACCCATGATAGTAACTAAGACTGTCTATTGCAGATAAATTTCAAGATGCATAAAGTTTTTGTACAAATATGTTCTGTATACCACTTTCATCACTAGGAGCCCTGTCGCGTCTTTATCTTCAAAATGGCTTCAGAAACTAAATCTCTGATTTGTGTGCAGCGACTGTTTAGAATAGAACCCACCTGATGTGAAGTTACTTAAGTCATGGATGACACTTAAGGGTAAAAGCAGTTGCAGATTATCCTTTTCTGAAGAGACTGACTGTCAAACGATTCAAACTTCATTCACTAGATCACCCCAGAAATCAATTAGGCAAGCTTTGCGCGACTTCGAATATCAAGGAGTACAGTGCACAAAAGTGGTGCACAAATTGTTCAGGATTACAGCCAGAAGATCGTTCAAGACCTGACAGCAGATTGATGAGGATAACGATTTCTTGCAGCATATCTTGTTTTTCCAACAAACCTACAGTTCATGTAAGCAAAGTAGCTAACAAGCCCAATGTGAAAATCTGGAGATCAGAAAACCCACATGTGATAAGAGAATGCATTAGAGACAGTCTGAAAAATAAGTGTGGTATGGACTTACTAATCAACTAGGCCATTCTTTCAGTAAGATACGAGCTCCTCCTATCTGGGTTCTTCAAATTCACATGCATCTTAATGAAAAATTCCCAAATTGCTGAATTAGCAAATATGGCCCACTCCCATGGACTCTAAGATCGCTAGACATCATCCCCTTAGATTTCTTTCTTTGGGAGTATGTTAAAGATATTGTTTAGAAAACATAAGTTCTAGAGCTTGCAAACTTGCGACAGTGCATCAGACACGCAAGTAACACACCAAAAATATTGCAGAATGTTGGATATTTTGCATGCTACCAGGAGCACACATGTTGAAGTTTTTTTCTTTACGTTTAAAAACTTTATGCATTTATGCACTATGTATAAATGTGTATTACAGAATTTATACGAGGCGCATCCAGAAAGTAAGTTTCCATATTTAAAAAAAAAAAAAAGAACTCACACTTACAGGAACATATTTATTGGCAACAAGTACAGCAATGTTTCAGCTATTTTTCAACATAGCCACCACCAGAATTGAGACACTTGTCGTATCGTGGGATCAACTTTTGTATCCGCCTGTCGTAGAACTCTGCCACCTGTGAATGGAACCAGCGTGTGACAGACGTCTTCAGCTCTTCGTCGTTGCCAAAACGCTCACCGGAGGACAGGAATTTCTTGAGGTGCAAGAAAACATGAAAATCGGTGCTCAGCTTCGTAATCGTGAAGCGACGGTTCTCCATCACGTGCTGCCGCACAAGCTCAACAAGATCATCATTGATGAGGGATGGTCGCCCACTGCGCTCTTCATCATGGACACTTTGACGACCTTCGGAAAACTGCCTACACCAGCGACGCACCATCTGCTTACTCATGATGTTCGGCCCATAGACCTGACAATGAATTTCAATTGGTGCAATGCTTTGTGCATTCAAGAACTTTATCACCGACCGAACCTCGCAGGCGGCGGGAGAAGAAATAAGAGCTTCCATTTCGGACCATTGCTACCATGCTACTGGCACGAGGCGGGACCTGTCCAGCTGGCATATGATTGATACGTCATAGATCTGTTACGCATGCACAATTGACACGGCTAATTACGTTTACTTTAAAGGGGAAAACATCGGGAAACCTACTTTCTGGATGCGCCTCGTATTATAAACAGGGTAATCATTTGTGGACTGCCTGTACCTTATATAAACCAAAAAAGATTTTTTTTTAACTCTTTTAAAAACTTCTTACTTACGGTATAAGACGGAATACGAAGTTTAAATGAAGTATCAAAAACGTCTGTTCCTATATCGTATTTGTATGTAGGAACAAATGTGATTTTCCCTTCTTGAAACCCATTAAACAACAATCCTGAAATAAGATAAGCATTTTTGGTGACAACACGAGAGTGAATATTAGAATAAGATAGAAATTGCACACATCAAGTAGAAGAATTTCATGAATATCAGTTCAAGGAGTGTTAAATGAAAACAGGGAATGGAGAAACCAAATAAACGCTTACCTTTTTTCATATTTTTACATAGTTCATCCGACTGCAGCAGCATTTCAAAGTTTGGATTGGCCTGCTTAACCATCTGCTCAATTAGCATTAAGGCACATTTCCGCTCTAGATTTAACCGGAAATTAAGGTCACCAAACCAGAATACACGATCGTAATGCTCTGTAACATCTGGGGGGAGGGAGAAGAATAATGAATTTAATGATTACATGATACTTTGTTTAATCAGGAAAATTATGAAATGGATAATATTGATTCAGTTACCACTTTAAAGAATAAAAAAAAAAGGTGTCACTTAGTTCTCAAAATTTGACAGGGGTAAAGTGAATATTCCTTAAGAGCTTATCCCATAAACTTTCAATTGGATTGAGCAGGTCACTACAGTAAATCATGTTCCTAGAACCATTCCATGGTGATGTGCACCGGTGGATTATCTTGCTGGAAGTACCCATTTGCTTGCAGATAACCTATCGACATGAATGAATGCGCTTCATCAGCAATGATGCTTTGCATCCAGATGTGAATCCAGGGGTAGCAGTGGATCCAACGTGTGCCAGGTAAATATTCCCCACACAAAGACACTGGTCCACCCAGCTTGCACAGTTGATAGATTGATGGATCCATGGATTCAAATTACATCAAATCTACCACCAACATGATGATGCACCAGGAACCTCGACTCATCGGATCAAGCGACCTTTTTCCAGTCATCAATGGTTCAGTGATTTCCTGTTGGTCTCCTAAAACAGCAGTGTATGCATCTAGTGGTACTTTGTGAGAAGGTTATCTGAGCAACAAGGTTAAATTTGGATATCAATGGGCAACAGTGGTCTATCTGTTGGTTTGCACAAGTCCAGCTGGCCTCTACTGACCTCTCTCACGAACAAGCAGTTTCCTTCCACTGGAATGCCGCTGATTCAATGTTGTATGAGAAAAGTTCAGGAGAACTGCTGTCTCAGAGATGCTTCGTCCAGCACATCGTGCACCTGTGATCATGCCACGTTCAAAATTAGCTAAATTCTTTGCCCTTTCCCATTATTGCTATGAATCGCAATCTAAACTACCAACAGAAAGAGTGGTTAGACATATTTATACCCAAAACAGGTTATGTGACATGCAGCAGAGTGACCAAACCATTTGTGGACACTGGGAGGATCTACCTATTAAAGTGTGCTCCGTCTTTTTTGATTAACCCTGTAATTGGGAAGAGGGTGAGGATCTTGAGTACTATTAGGAGTTGGACGTTCTTGCTGGAGAATCATCAACTCACTCTTCTTCTAAACCCTCATGACTGGTAAGTGGCTGAGGTGAATCAGGTGCTTTGAATCATGGCGTTTCCTGAGGTTCTTTCCTCTGCTTCTTTTCTCCACCAGCAGGCAAAGTGCTACTTTGGCATTTTTCAGCCATGGTAATAGAGCAGCGAACGACAAAATCACAACACAAAACACAAGAGATCACTCTGAACATGTCTCTTTGAACTCTAGCAAATCACACAAGCAAAAGAGAACCCTCAGTACCCACAATGCATAGCTGGCAGGCATCATTGTTAAGTCTAATGACTGCATGCAGATTTTGAAAGTTTTTTGGGATAAATTTTGATTTTCTTCGATTTTTGGAGTTCATGTCTCTGAATTTTTGTAAGTCGGACCATCTTAAGTCGGGGGCTGACTGTAAACGGTCAAGAATTACGAACAGATGCCTTTGCCAAAATCCCATTGGAGCAGAGTTCATATTGCAGCAGACAGAGTTCAACCGGGTCCAGAATGTGCTTATAAAACATACAAGCGATAAAATAAAGAGAAGGGTTCTAAAATGTTACACATTAATTTCATTTTCTTCTCATTTTATATTCAAATTAAGCTTATCACTTGAGATTTTAAGATTTTACAATATTCTTCTTCAATTTAAATTTGTATTTTACTAACAAGGGAATCCTGCTTTAACAATGGAGTCTTTGTATGGTTATGTATGCTCAAATTTTTTCATTTTCGCGGTTTATTTTGAAAGAAACAAAATGTTGCACTCTCTTATTTTGCAAGCATCTATAGTAGCTTCAGATGAGTAACATATTTCAATTTGGTGGAAATCTGTGACATACATGTTCGAGGGATTCCCTTGTAAGTAAAATTTTAAAAGACTTATTTCAAGTATTCCTACCTCCAGGTGAATGGAGTAATTTGGCAGGAAGGTTGCGGGGCAAATTCAAACTAGATGAGATTTTTCTGTAATCCATGATCCTCTCTTGAACTTTGTTCTCATGTGCTTCAAATAAATAAATAAATAAATAAACAGAACCCCAATAAATAAATGAATGATCTTTATTTTATTAACAAATTTTGACAAATTTATACAAAACAGAATACATACAGAATGCATTAAAATGGATCATGTGCAATCAAGGGTTTACAAAGGTGCAATGCACTGTAAAAAGAAATAGAGGGAAGCAATGATATAAAGCCTAAGAAGTAAATGAAGAGAGATTCTTACCTGTGAAATGTGATGTTATGAAGAGGAATGTTGTTCCAAAAAATGTAAACGAAATGGCTACAGCCCCTTTGGTTTTAAAGCTGGCACCTATACGCGTGCTTACACTTGAAGTATCTGGAACTAAATTTGGGGGCAAAGAAATTTCAGTTTTAAAGATCAACAATATTCAAAATGGAAAAATTAACAAAAACTTTTCCTTCTACGAGGGAGAATCAGAAAGTAACGGGAATATGAGCTTCAAAAGTTATTTTTAAACATTCACAATGAACCAACTTGTATTTTAGAAGAGTTCTTTATTGCATTTGTTTATGCAGCGGTAACAGCTTCTGTATACCCATCTCAAAGAACAGATGTTTGGCTGAATGTGAAGACATCTTCGGATAGATAAACCAATGCGGCGATTACATTGAAAACTGAGGCAATAAATACAATTTGGTTCACTCTGAATGCTTAAAATTAACTTATGAAATGCAAATTCCCGTTACTTCTCGATTCTCCCTCGTACATACAAACTATGGCACGTAAAATAATCCATGCCTCCTCCTGTTGTTTTATCTCGATTTTGAAGATTTTTTTTTTATTTTTTATTACTAATATGTAAAAAATATTTATTTAATGTTTTTCTTAGCAATCAATTTGAACTATGCGGCTCCATACAGCCAGGATGAATGTCAAAAAAGTGCAAGCGTTTGGGTGGAGCATCTCCCCTGTAGCCTGATTTGTCATCTTGCAACTTTCATGTTTTCGGTCTTCTTAAGAAATAACTGAAAGATCAGACACAAAATGCAGGAGGCAGTTAGAAATGGTCTGCGGCAGCAACCAGAGACTTTTAAGTGTGTGGAATAATTGGACTTGACGGTCATTGGGATATATGTTTAGATGTGGCTCGTTATTTTTTAATTACTCCACTCATGTTCTATAAAATCATGATGACTCACTTTCATGTAAGCCATCCTCATTCTGTCTTCATTGTCAACCAACAATGGGTAGAACAAATGAATTTTCAACGAATCTACAGGGTTGAGTCACGTCATTATGACCACCCCCTACGTTTGTCTTTGGGGTTTCCCAGTCGAGGAACTAAGTCACTTGTTGGGAATTGGTTAGGTGACTATATAAGGGAGGTTTCCACTATGTTAAAAACATATCACTCATTGCTGCAATGGGTAAGAAATGTGATTTTTCAGATCTGGAAAAGGGGATGATAATCAGCTTTTGGGTCAAGGGTGGCAGTATTTCGGAAACCGCGCAGTTTGTGAACTGTTCTCGTGCTGCTCTAGTTAAAGTGTACCATGACTGGGAAAATGGGACTGTTCAGAATAAACGGTATGGGAACTGTGAAGCACCATGTGCCATCAATGAGAGAGGTGACCATCAGCTTCGAAGGTGTGTGAAGGCCAATCAAAGAGCTACAGTGGACCAACTTACCGCTCAAACCAACGAGTGTGCTACCAAAACCACAGTACAGATGGTCACTGTACTTATGCTGAAGAAGGTTAATCGCCAAAAACAGCTTCAATTTGCCCAACAGTACAGAAACTGGACCACTTCTGACTGGAAAAAGATTGCCTTCTCCGACGAGTCACGATTTCTGCTTTACAGAAGTGATGGCCGTTGGCGGGTGAGGTGAGAAACCTCCGAGAACAAGCATCCTGCAACCATTGTTGGACGAATCCAGGCTGGTGGCAGCAGCATCATGGTGTGGAGAGTGCTCTCGTGGCATTGTCTGGGCCCACTGATACTTGTGGAAGGTACTCTCAACTGATTCGGTTATTTATCCATAATTGCAGATCAAGTACGGCTGCAATTGTTCGGGGGTGGTTTGAGGAACACGACTAAGAGCTCCAAGTACTACCCTGGCCCCCTAATTCCCCAGAACTCAACCCAATCGAGAACCTTTGAACCATAAGTGCATGCTATGGAACAACCACCACATACCGTCATTTGACATAGTTAAGAACAATGAAGTTAGCAAGAAATACTTTCATAGATGACCCAGGCCATAGATCAGATAAAATAATCCCTTGGAAAAAATTTTCGAGCCCCGACACTATTTCAGCTGATTTTTATGTAAAATTACCTCTTGGATACGAATATAACCTTCGTTTTCCCCCATCGCCCACCATTTTGGGGGGATGCCCCCCAACCCATTTTTATCATTTTTCGATAGATCTAGAGGGTTGAAAAGGTTTATTTCAGCTTTTAAAATTCTTCTAAGGGGCTAGAGGGCTGAAAAGTTCTAAAACATGAACATTTATAGTAGGGGGGGGGGTACATAAGGGGGGAATTGCCTCCTTTAATTGTTTAAAAAATCATTAAAATTTGATCGATTTCCCGTTTTTTTCATATTTTAGAAAAAAAAAGCAAATTTTAATGATTTTTTTAAACAGTTAAAGGGGGTAATTCACTCCCTAACGTACCTCCCTACTATACATGGTCATTTTCTAGTAATATTCACCCTTCAAGACCCTCTAAAGAATTATAAAAGCTGAAATAAACCTTTTCATCCATCAAAATATATCGAAAATTGATAAAATTGGGTTGGGGGGCATCCCCCGAAAACGGTGGGTGATGGGGAAAAACAGAGGTCATATTCGGATTCAGGAGGTCATTTTACGTAAGAATCAGCCAAAATTGAGTCGGGGCTTTTTTTCATGCCGACCAGTGTAATCTGTTCATAAAGTGAAACACAAGAGGTAAATACTGACTGCTCAAGATTTTGGCTATACTGTCAATACCCAAAACGGCTGTTTCAGGTCTAAATGAAGATGCACTATTTCAGAAAGTGGCAATTTAATTGCATCCAAAGCACTTGCATAAAAATACTAAAAAACGCTACATTTAATTGTTAATTTCAAAAATTACTTTCAATATTTCAAGTGTGATCAAATCCAACCAATCAGGAATAACTTTTAGATGAATTAAAAATTTCTGCTGTTTGGATTAATATCTTTTCCATTGGCTTTCATCAAAGTCCATACAGCATGAAGGGGTTAAAGGAATGCCAACACCAGCTTGCAAATAAAAAATCTTTGTTTATTTATGTTCTTGCATAATAATTTGATAACTGAAAACCTTCGTTGAGACAACTCAAGACTGTCTAGGCACTAGAATATATTGAGTACACTCTGTTCGGCTATGAGTGTTATGATGAAATTTTAAGAGGACTTTCTACACTATTCTCCATTGAAAGGACAAACTAGTATTGAGAATTTGTAAGGGAGCAAAGGTCTCTGAAAGACGATCACACAGTGGACATTCCGCTAATGCAATCACTCCGATATACATTCACTGTATAGACCCATTCCGTTCCAGCATATCTCCTGATTGCACCATCCATCTTATTCACTGGACCTAGCTATTTGCGACTTCCTGTTTCCTCGCACGAAAAATGAGCTTCGTGGGTTCGATTTTCTTGTGATGAGAATGTCATAACCAACTGGACATAATTTCAGATGTTTCCAGAGTCAACTGGAAACAAGCCTTTTATGATTGGTTTAAACAGATGAATTGGCTTAGCAATTATAATTCGGAAGCAATGACATTTGTTTGCCATTCCTTTCTATTAAATTAAAAAAATGCATCTAGACGCATCTAACCCAGGTTATTACATTTTCTTTTCCATATTTTCAGTATTTCAACTACAAACCAGATCTGAAAAGTTTTGATCACACTTTAAAAACAATATTACTTGTAATCTTACCAGAACAAAACCAAATCAGATCTCTCCGCAAGAAAATAGCAATGTGTAACGTTCCAAAAAGTTCCGAGTGAAGCATCACGTGAGAGGGGCCTAGCGTTTCCTGTATTCTTACTTCCCATTCTTCTCTGGACAGCATAAGGAAATTAGCACAACATACTTGAAGAAAATCTTATTAATATCTATGTTAAATTTTATTACCTCTGAGAACTTGCCTCTTGAAGGCCTATGGCATACATGTCAGGAATATGTTCCAGTTCATCTGGAAGCAGCATGTTTTCTAAAGAATCTTGTGCTAACACGCCGTTAACGTTCCACGTTAAAATAAAAAGTTTTATTTTCTTTGATGGCAAATATCGCTGCAGTTCTGTAGACCCTAGCAAAGCGCTTTTCTTGCTTAGATTTCCAAGAAGGTAGCTCCTAGTTCAACGAAACAGAAAAAAAACAACAACAACAAAATTGAGTAAACATAAATTGATAATTGTTGTCGTTACCCTTTTATCTTTTTTTGAATTAATTTCTTTCTTTTAAATGAGATAACTTCTATTCACACTTCAGATACCCTATGCTATCAAATAACTCCATCAGCCATTCACTTCTGACAATGTTATGGTGTATTGCTAAAATGCTACAACCATATTCTGGTGCCATACCGATTTTGTTTTGGATGTCTATAAGCTGTCTTGGACAGCACATTCTCTCCGTACACAATGCCCTTGAGTGCCAATGTATTGTAGATACACACTGCATGATAAGCAATTCCCCAAGACACCGTTCAGGAACTGAACTACACGTAATCACCCATGTTGTTGAGACAGTGGTCCTAATGGCTGACAAATTTCTGTATACATTCCACAAAGAAGATGGTGGGCTGGAGCAGAAATCATTCCTCCACCGCAGCACGGACGTCTTGATAGAGGTGATTTGATACTCCATCACTTGGATTTAGTACACTGTCTTTGGAAGTGGTGAACAGCACATAGTGCATAATTTTAAGTTATGCCCCCTATTAGATACTAGATATGGTCATTAGGTTGAAATGTCTTCAAAGCTAGGATGCTCTGACCTTGCTTTATGAGCAGGTGCGTTGTTGTGCTGAAACAAACTACTGCCACAACGGATAGCATGGGATTGTCAAAATGTTGTGGTAGAATGGCCTTTAAACTGCCAGTACCGGAAAACCAACACCGAAATACAGCACTAGAACATCATACAAATCCCACCAAATTTCACTGTGGATACAATAAACTCTACCAAATACCATTCATCGGCATAGGCCAGGTCTAGACATTGTGCTGCGTTGCTTACCACCACTCCATAGGACCTTCTTCCATTCATCAACAAACCAGTGAGGGTGTGGTTGAACTGTTGTAAACAATCTCGAACATTGGCAGGTGTGTTCAATGGCTTCTGCTAAGCTGCATAGCCATGAAATCCAAGTGCAATTGTCTTGAAGAGGATGGTTCTCATTCTGCCTTTCATTCATGAGCTAACCTTGAAGTCGATTGTAATAATTGCTAACGTTACTGATTTCAGCAAGTATGTGTTTTCAGGAAAATTCTCCATTGGCATCTTTTGCTAACACATTTCAGATTCTGCTAGTCTTAATTGGTCTTAATATGGGCTTCAGGTTTCCTTCACAATAGCATAGCTAACAGCAGACCAGGACCCTTAAATAGCAAAGACAAAATGACCAGATTCATGAGCACCTAAAATCATCTGGTTCTTTGCCTATATCTCTTTGCTTATGTGTATCTGCGTTATGTGGGTGAGTCAACATTAAACTACAGGGTGTTCAGATACCTGGCTATACATGGCATCTCAAAACTTTAGGGTCAAAATTCACCTTCTTTCCTATGCTTTGATTTCAAATTTTTTTGGGCAGAGTATTTTGAGATAAGGATCCAATACTTGGAAAGGCACATTTCAGGCACCACGAGATCTTTGTCAAGTAATATGAGTCACAGCACTCCACATGCATGTCTGGTCACCAGCAACGATTCTTATTTTTCATCAAGTCGTTGGTGTATGAAACATCAGTAGAATCTGATGCAATATTGCTTGCCAGGGTCCAAGCTGCCCGCCTCCTTGTACAACAGACTCCAGGGATATTTGAAGAATGCAACAAAATTACATGGACTGTTGGTAAATGCATGTACGTATTGAAACTGAAGGGTCACCACTTTAAACATTTGCTCTGAGGTGTAAATTGTTTGCTATGCTATTGCTACGAGGCTTAAGTTGTTTACGATTTAAAAAAAAAAAACAAAAAATAAACTGTTGTTTGCTCGTAAAACGAGAGCGACTTACTAAAAAAGTTTCTCACACGTATTACTCGTTCAAGATCTCATGGCTCCTGAAATATGCATGTCCGACCTTCGGTTCCCTACCTCAAAATACTCAGTTTACAGTCGTCTACCACTGTAGAATTTTGACTCTGAAGGTCTGAGTTGCCATGTGTAATGTATAAGCAAATTTATACATAAAAATTTTAAATTTGATGCTTCGACAAATAAGTTACCTTACCTAATTTTTACATCTTTTACTGGGATGGGAGGCAAAGTGTCCAATTTCCTTGATTTTAAAAGTGTCTTTTTGTTCTCAAGCAAATTGCCATCTTTCAAAGTTTTCAAAGTTACACCTTCTTCCTTAGGCTTTGATTTTAAATTTTTTTGTTCATTAGCAAACGGTAGGCTGTTGCTTGTCGAATGTTTTGGCAACGAAGAAGTAGTCGATGTACCTATGGTATTAAGTAATTTCTTTGTAATCGGTGGTAAAACATTGCAAGAGCTTCTTGGTAATGGCAAAGACGTTGAAGTTTTTTGTGATAAAGATTTCACTGGGGAAGTCAAAAGAAGAGGTAACGATACAGAATGGTTATTATTGAAACTTTCCTCTCTTTGGGAATCAACTTCACTTTTTGATTCAAATTTGGACCGAGTATTGTTTCTGTTAGATGAAATTTCAAATGCTGCAGCACAGGCATCAGATCCAGCAGCATTAACCAGAGATTCGTGACTAGTTGCTGAATGAGGGCGAGGATACTTTATTATAGGTTGGGAGGAGACTTTACGAAGCTTCAATAATTTTTTATTCTTGATGCCAGGGGAAGAATGAAAACGGACATTTTCAAATGAACGAAAAGTAACTGGTTTCCCGGGGAGTTCTTCATAGTTGATTTTATTCAATTCCGACAAGTAAGGTTTTCTCACGTGCAAAGCATCGTTTTCAAATGTGCTCGCTCGGGACAATGGAATGAATTTTTCGTGTGAAACGTCTGTACTGATTTCATCAGGTATGTATTGTTGTGAACAATCTGTGCTGGCAACAGCGTAAGTGGAGTTTCCTTCACTTTCATTTGGAACTCCGTCGTTTATTTCTTTTTCAACGTGACTGCCGTAGCTAGTATCTATTTCATATTCAATGTTATCATTTTCGTCAGGTTTATTAGATAATAATTCTTGGTTATTTTTTAATTCCAATAAGCCTTCATAAGATTCCTGCATATTACACAACAGTTGCCTGAAGTTTATATACACCTGAATCTATAGATTTATGCGGCTTTTTAAATGTGAGAGAACATTTCGTCTGTCAATATTCAGGTAGTTCCTCAGCCATTGAATTTTCAACCTTCTAATTATTACTTCATAATAGGTTCTACTATTTTTGTAAATATTTGAAAAATGGTTACCTGAAAAGAAAGAAATGCTTTCAATACTGGAATGAACAACTACAGTGGGGCTGCTAATTGTAATCACTTTGGGACCAAGCCAAGTTAATGACAAGTATTATAAGCACTGACTGCTCAACTGAAAGTGGACACTTTTGATTTTAGACGTTTTGTCGAAAATCTAGAAAAATACTCGTTGCCCCCCTTTGCTGACATATATGAGGTGTAATATGCTCTTTACACCCCTGATGTTTCAGGATATTGTTATGGCACTTACTCCTTCGAGGAAGTTTTTCGCCATCCCTATATCTTAACGACTGCTGTATGATGGTCGCAGCAGCCGGGACCAACAGCTTTACGTGCCCTCCGAACCACGGGGGGAGATGGAAATTTCCAGGTGGTCACCCAACCTATGATTAGCTGCGGCCAAGGTTGCTTAACTCCACCACTGCATTGAGCAAAGTGAGACAACTGGGCTACGGCTGCCCCAAGTTTCAGGATAACTCGTCAAGTATTTTTCTAGATACTCGACAAAATGGCTAAAATCGAAAGTGTCCACTTTCAATTGAGCAGTCAGTGTATAAGTGTTCCG
Source organism: Rhysida immarginata (assembly GCA_023313115.1). Classification (NCBI taxonomy): domain Eukaryota; kingdom Metazoa; phylum Arthropoda; class Chilopoda; order Scolopendromorpha; family Scolopendridae; genus Rhysida; species Rhysida immarginata. The sequence continues at coordinate 4,228,726 of JAHWFO010001074.1, forward strand.
TTCTGCACAAAAATAATGATAACAGCTGATGATAACATTAACTGCAATTATAATAAACAGCACCCACTGTATTTTTGAAACTTAAAGCAGTAGTTTTCTAAGGGGACACATCACAACAAAACATTAAATTTTATCAAAATATTCTAGTTTCCTCCCATAAAGTTCAAAACAAGGAACAAGTATGTTTTTCCATCTACGAGGGCAAATAAAAAATTATCTACACTTTTCATTCTACAATTTATTTATACAAAGGTAAGGGTTCAACATGTACATAATTTTTCTACCTAGTCATCTCCCTTGTCAATACACTTGGTACAGCAGTCCACAAGCTTACGTATTCCTTCCAGGAAGAAGGCTTTCAGTTGGCCGCAAAGCCATTTTTGCACTGCACGTCTGTGTAAAATCGAAGACCTCACAAAGCATCCTTCAGCAGCCCAAAGAGATGAAAGTCTGAGGGAGCAAGATCTGGGCTGTAGGGAGGGTGTTCTGGTATCTCGAAATTCAACTTGTTGATGGTTTGAATGGTAGTTAATGGGCGTCCCCGTCCCTCTTCGTGCATCCCACTCATCCAGCCACTTTTAACTTATCGATCCAGAAAAAAAATAAACAAACTCTTATTGTGATAAAAGTCTACAATGGATTTTAAGTCCCTTTCACACTCTTTGACCAGAGAAATCGGATGGCTGTCCGTTATTCTTCCTTGGTGCAAATTGCTAGCGGAACAGAAATGTTTACACTGTAATAGCTGGAAGGAAAATGACGAGATTGGGATCAAATTTCACATGCATGACCATAGTTGTACCAACTATAAGCACGCATGCGCAAAAGGCAATATGACAACCTTGAGTTGGATTTGGGTTTGTTTGGTATTAACGTCCTTTTCAACGGCTATGGTCATTTCAGGATGGCGTTATAGGGGCCACAAATTTTGCCTCGCAAGGGTTCTTTAACGTGCAGCCGGCAAACGACTATACGGGACCAACGGCTTTACTTCCCTTCCGAAGGAAGTACGTGATCTCAGGATTTCCCCCTGAAAAATCATTGTCGTCCTCGGCTGGGATCGAACCCGCGTACTCGGGCATCAGAAGCGATCATGCAACTACTGAGCCACCAAGGCCGATGACAACCTTGAAGATATGGCGAAAACGTACATAATTTTTGACTCACCCTCATATATTTCAAAATGCTTTTTATCGTGAAAATAATAAACAAGTCTTTTGATCTGTTTTCTGTCCATTGTTGTTTGTAAGCTTGGATTACAGATTTTTAGTTTGTTTTCTTTATCCATTGGTTAGTGTTTGCTACTATTCAGTTTTACTTTGTGATTTCATTCTTTTACACAGAAACCAAGTCTCTATCCCCATAACAGAATTTTTTCTCCCTGTCTATGACACATTTTTGGAAATGAATAATGTCTGCAGACACGTGTCTGCAGAGTGCTCCACGCAGTATGCAACTACATTGCCGTGTCGCCCTGTTTCTGCTATGGGGGTGTCTACTAAATTTTGAAACAGATTCTACACTGGCGGCAAATAAAATATGAGCAATGATGATGTCACATACACATGAGCCTTCAAATGCCCCCGCAAATGGAGAATGGAGAGAAATTTAACCTGCGCTCGCCTAGTGGGTTTAGGTCTGGAGAGTGTGGAGGCCGAGTAATTGGTCCAACTCTACTTATCTGCGTGAAAATGAGTTCTAACATGGAGATAAAGCGTTTCTGGGCCTACGTCCATATAACATATTTTCTTTCTCTACAGTGAGGAACATTTCCTGAACGTTTGGCCATACCTTTTTGTTACGCCCTGTATAGGGAGTGCAAGCGATTACGTCATAGCTGACGTCATTTGCACGATGAAGGGGCCGAGAGCCTAGGAAATGGGATTGCTGGTTCCAAACATTGGAACCACTCAATATACGTACCAGTAACGTTGAAACGGGCAGCCAGTAAAAATGGCATCTCTTAAGTTATTATGGCAATTTGTGTACTTTATATTATTATTAAGACATTTAATACTGTTATATAATTCATAAATTATTATTAGAACGCTTTTTAATCACTTAATGAAAGAATGCCATCGTTCGTGGATCTTTCTTTCTTTCTTTTGGAAAACGATAGATGTGTAAAATCGCTGTTTTGGCTCCTACTTGAGCAGCAGGTACTCAACAATTTCATATAAGTGTTATAAACACTGGGTTTATATAAAGCGATTTGATTTCATCTCTACATTGGAACCAATGTTAAATCCCTAAGCGAGAAGACTTGTTTGGAACCAATTCGAGTCATGTGACTGACGAGCACGCAGGATTAACGCCACACATGCACTCCCTATACCGCATGCAGTCCAAACAATGATTTTTTTCTAAAATTTACAGTTTTGAATAAAAAATTTTTTTTAGTAAGCATGATCATTAGCGATCCAGTATCATGAGCTTCATATACCCCTGCTTTTACTCTGATTAATGAAATAGGGGGACTATATCAGATGTTGGTTGGGGGGGGGGGGGGGGGGGGGGGGG
>JAHWFO010001074.1:4231345-4243231 GCA_023313115.1 Rhysida immarginata
CCCCCCCCCCCCTCCCGGTTATGAAGTAATTATTTCTTTACTAGGCGCTCAAATTTTCTTTTGGTTCCGGAATAAATTTTCTGGAATGAAAAATTTTGTCCGCATCCGTGGGCAATGTCCCATCTTGGAAAATAGTTTAACTTGAAACTGATGATCCTGAATATAGCAAATAGACGTTCCCTTAATTCCCCGAACGATCTGACCACGATTAATTTAATACTGCATCACTCCAGCACAATAAGTAATTCACTTACTCTGATTTTCGAACATACTCGTGTTAAAAAAAATGAGTCAAATGCTAGCCGGCGAGCGAACATCTGCTGCGGGCGGCCATACAATCATCTTGCCGTGGCCGTCCGTAGTCAACATTTTCTTGCACGGCATTTTCTATTTTGTTTTTCCGCTGTCAATTTTTTAAAAAATAATTTAAATATCTTAACTGATGTAATATGAAATTCAAGGCTGATCGCAGCAGCTGGGTTGGTCAGCAGGGTCGGGAAATTGAAGGAACATCTGCACTTTTATCGTCTTCTCCGAATCACGCTTAGCCATAAAAACAAAAAAGAAATTAATTGTTTTTAATAATTCTAAACAAGAAAGAATGAGAATAATTAGAAATAGATGAGTATAAAATTGCTCCCTTCAAATATTACTTTTTTTTTTTTGTTCTGATCTTAGTAACAACAATTTAGAAAATAGTTTTTTTCTCACCTTGGTATTTAAACAATACCAAGAAAACAATGAATCCATTCTGCTTTGTTTTGTTTTCCAAGAGAAATATTTGTTCATAAAATCGTCACAAGGTGAAAATTGCAAGGTAGCGATTTCGTTTTCTGTTTAGATGAGCGGAATTTGAAATTGAACGGTAGATCGTTTATACTTGAATTCTAGACGCAGCTCTTAATAATTAAGAATGCCTATAATATTTCCCTTACTGAAAGTGAAAACCGAAAATGAAGTCAGATTGCGATCAGGTACATTAATCAGTGATTACTCATTGATAGTGGATCAATGAGATAACCCGTATCTTTTGCTCACCTGCTACGCTACAGACATTTTGTTTGCCCTATTTAATATGAATTTCGACACTAGATGGCTGTTTCTCCGTGGAAGAAGTAGAATTCCACTTCTTCCGTTGCTCGCTCATTCCCAAGGGGGTCGTCCATAAATTACGTCACTTTTTTCTTGATATTTCTGCAGGTTGTGCCTGAAGTAAGAGAAAGTTGTACAGCACAATATTGGTAGTCTTCATTTTCAGTTAACGTCACGCTTTCTTGAGTTTGTGATGTAGCAGGGTTTTTTTCCCTTTGAGATAATGATGGTTGTGCAGATGAATGAGTATCTCGCTTATTTTAGACTCGAGCGGAAGATTCAGCGCTGAGCTTGAATCCATTTATTTTCTACTGGCAGCACTGAATACTTACTTTTCAAACTTTCCAGTGATCGCGATCTTCCGCCATCAGGCGCATGTCCACCCTGGTAATACCCAAGCGACTCGAACCCAGATTCTCCATGTAGTCTAGCCACTCGATCCCTTGGTTTCTTACCGGCTTGGAAAATAACAACTGCCTAGGAAGACCTGTTTGCCTAGGAAAACCAATTAGCGCGTTGGCGGTCCGAGCCAAAGGTTCCTGGTTCGATTCCGGGCTGCGGATATTTTCTTTCCTATTTTTCATTATTAATAATTAATTGTCCATACTCTTGCAGGACTTGGCAGAGCTTCTCCCGAGGAACTCTGTCATATGCTTTTTCGAGGTCTACAAAGCAAGCATAGACATCTTTTGCATACTTCCAGGATTTCTCAAAGATTTGCCTTAGAGCAAAGATGTGATCCGTGGTGCTTCTGCCAGGTCGGAAACCACACTGCTCCCCCGACAGTTTGGAGTCGACTATTTCCCAGCTTCTCTTCTCCAGATACTTAGCATACACTTTCCCAGGAATGCTGAGCAATATTGTTGCAATCTCTCTGATCTCCCTTTCGAATAATGACTGAATAGTTCGAATAATTGGGCCAAAAAGGTTTGTATCAGTAATCAGTTTCGGCACCTTGTCTCTCAATGACCTGGAGTGGTCTTTTTCGGTAACTGGTGAACAGTCCCATCAATGCCTCGGTCATTGTGTCTTGGAGAGTAGAAGCTGCATCCAAGACCTTATTCCATAACTGATCTTCAGTCTGAAATTGTGGCCCATCATAGACAACATGACTCAATCAAGACCAGACATTTTCCATCATATTCAAGTCGGAAGATATTGCCGGACACAGAAGAATGGACATGTTGGATTGATGAAACCATTCAGCGGTTGCCTTTGAGTGGTTGCTTTCAGGGAACTCTGCCCAAATTTAACAGGGAAATCGAGAGGATGTATATGAACACTTTTTTGCCAATAAATGCATGGTTGAAAATGTTTCCAACAATAGCACATTGAAAGATCACCTTGCAGGCCACAAATGAAGAGACATATACAGCAAAGGTTATGTTTTCAAAATAACGACCACCTGTCTCAATACAGGCCTCATATCGCCATAACATCGAACCGTTCAAGCGTTCCAAGATTCTAGCCATCTCCTGAACTTCTGCTACAGCAGCTATTACGCACCCCATAGGATCGTCCACTGATTCCACAGGGGTTTCATACACCACATTCTTCATACAGCCCCACTGGAAGAAATCCATGCATGTGAGGTCAGGTGATCGTGGTGGCCAGTTAATGGGACCTCCTCAACCAACCCATCTGTTTGGAAATTTGAGATTCAGAAAATCATGAACCTCGAGAGTGAAATGCGGAGGTGCCCCATCATGTTGAAATATGAGGGATTTACTAGCAAAAACAGGGTAGGATTTAAGACATAGGGTAGACCCAAGGGGCTCCGCCCTAGAAATTGATTCTAAAAAGGGCTCCTCGAGTCAAAAAGGTTGAGAGCCGTTTTCTTGTTATCGTCACAACTTCCTTTAATTTTGTCTCCAAAATTTCTATTGAAATATTTTGTCCTTAGCAAACCCTTTAGAAAGTAAGAGGGATAAGTCCAGTGGATGTGGTCTTGGAACATCTCTTCCAATAAAGCGACCATTTTTTTATACCGTCAATGACGGAAGCAAAGGGCTTGTCGCATCTATTGGGTTGTTTGTTTCATAAGTAGGTTTTCGCTTAGGTTATTGCACGAGCCCTACAGTGGATAACATTACACAAAAACTACGACAACCACCTACAAAATAAGTAGGACTGGTCCAGAAGTTTCTCCAGTTCAGTGTTATCAACTTAGTGGATTTCCTGCTAGATTCAGTGTTATCAACTTCCAAGATGGTGCTCGTCCACATGTGTCTGTTGCAATTCTACAAAAAATTAATGCTCTGGGGTACGAAGTACTCCCTCATCCTGCGTATTCACCAGACTTGGCCCCAACCGATTTCCACGTGTTTCGTCATTTGGACAATTTCTTGCAGGACAAAGGGTTCACTGATCGAGATGTTGTCACTAGTTTTGGATTAACTCAAGTCGATCCGGATCGAAAAGTGCATGTAAACGTAGTGCTAGTGGCTGGCACCAGGGTCACTAGTTTCATTCTCCTAAAACAAAGATGTTGGACGGGTTCTATTAATTCTGAACTGCGGGGACAAGAAAGCAATGGAAATCTACTTGCACCTTCCTTTTCCTTGTTAAACATAAAACCTTTGACGAATGGCATTCTCCAGGGTAAAATGGGTGAATCCATTGGTCGAGAGACTTAAAATAGGAGTAGATGTCTGTAGGCTACTCTGCACATTTTGTGGTGACCACTTGGGTCTATCATCAGGCCTCTTACCTATCTCTGATTATTTCTCTGGTATCTACCTTCCATCCCACCAAAGAAATGTACACTTTGATGCTTGATTGTCGATTCTGTACAACCGTTCCTGTCATGGATGTTCATGGCTTTCAGACAAGGCCAGCACAAGAGCAAAGTGAATGGTGCAGCTGCACAAGGTATTGCGCCTTGATTTTCCACGATACAAATATTCATCAAGTTGACAGCGGTTTTACAATATACAGGGTGATTCAGAAAGGTAGGTCAAGAATGAAATACCATGTACAGTTTGTAGCAGGGAACAAAATTGTTCCTATAAACATGGGTCCGGAAATGCATCTTTACAGAGATAATGCAACTTGTACGAGGTAGGAATGACATTACAGTAGGTGTTCAAAATGCCGACCCTGAGCCTCGATGCAGGTGTTTGTAGTGTTTGAAACGCCCGGCGATGTGGATGATCACGGTCTGGAAATACGCTGTTGGTAAATCCTTTCCGCTTCAGTAGCATTACCCTGTGCCTCGCCGTAGACGAGATGCATGTCCACAAGCTCCGCATTAGTCAAGCGATCCATTGTACGACAATGGAGTTACATGTTTCGTTTCCTCTCTTTTAAAGGAGAGAACACGAACAATTTACATGTTTAGATCCTAATTTACATGGACCCTATCGTTGCCGTCCGGGTAACGCACATCCATTCCTACCTCGTACAAGTTGCATTATCTCTGTAAGAATGCATTTCCGGACCCATGTTTATAGGAAAAATATTGTTCCCCGCTACAAACTGTACATGGTATTTCATTCTTGACCTACTTTCTGAATCACCCTGTATAACTGACAAAGCACGAAAGAATATAACACACCTTTCGTAATTGGTAAAAGGTTGCCTTCTCTGACGAGTCATTGTTTCTGCTCCATTGAATATATGGACATTGTTATACTCTGCGAGAAACCTCTGAAAAGAACATCCTGCAACCATGTTGGAACACAAGGTGGTGATAGCAGTGCTATGGTCTGGGGTGCGTTTTTTTTAGCATTGTCTGGATTCACCAATATCCCTACCCTCCTAACCAATTTGGTTAATTTTCCCAAGCACTAACCCGAGCACTTTGCTAAATACATTTAGCTACTGGTATGTAGAACCACCCTTAACACTTCCAAGCATAGCCTGAATTCGTCTGATTATTGACTCCAACTGGAAAACGTAGGTATATATTAGATCATTCTAATTCGATTTTGGTGTAAAGTTGTAAAGATGCTTGATGGAATTCAGATTTAGGGACTGCAACAAAGAAAATTCACTGTTATATGAGCACTGATCCAGCAGGAAGGAAGCAAATTATCAATGCTATTACCCCTAAGCACAGTGGTAACTACACTTATGTGGCACTTCCTTGTCATAGGTTAACCTTTCAGTGATTTTTTTTAAGGGGCTGAAGATATGGGAGTCACATGAGGAGATGTTGGGGATGCACGGAGATTTGAGGACTCTTTTATCAAAATGTTTCCAATGTGGGTTAGCATTGTTCTGGAGTAGCACTATCCCTTTCGAGAGCTTTCCTTTGCGCTTATATTTGATGGCCTGCTTCAGCTTAAGCAACATGTGCAGTACTGTTCAGCATTAACCGTTTCACCCTGTTCCAGCCAGTCGACAAATATACGTCCTTCGTCAAAAAAGAAAGTGAGCATTTTTTGGACATGGAGGGCCAGGGTGGCGCCACTGCAGGCTCATGTTTGGAGCCAGGGTTTAGATACAGAGAGATGATTTCAATTCAAAACCAAGTTTTTGGTTTTTTTTTTCATGCAAAAACCACACCAAAGTGCTCTTTTCCTGTACTTAACAGCACTACAGTAAAAGTCTCCTTTTTATTTGGGCACACCTTACTTCACTTAAATCCACCTTCATTTAATGATATATTTTAACAAAAACATCCTCCTCATCTGATTCTCCTATTAATGAATGCTCTATATCCTCAGCACTGTTGCTGAGCAGATGATTTTTGTTGATTAGCACCAATCTTTATAAACCCTTCAAACTGAGGGAAAAAATATTAATTTTTTGAAGAGAATTCTGCTTCTTATATGCTGCTTCCAGCTCGCCTGGTGTCATTATCATGCCTCATTCAAAATCAATTAGATCCCTTCTCACCCCTATCCTCACTGAATTTTGTATGCTCAACTAATAGGAAGGTTGCTTTGTTGTATGATCCTTACCGATCTGACCATATGGCCTTCTATTTATACCAATTCTCCAGGCTTTCATTGGAGAGGTTAAATTCTCTCAAGTCACTGACCATTTTCATCTGTCAAAACATAACCAATGGCAAGGAAATGCAAATAGTCGCTTTGTAGAAAAGGCAATGCCAATATATATGAAACTTTTATGTAAAATCAAAAATTTAAAAGGTTTATAAGATATAAAAGCACGTGTAAAGAAAAATCAGCTGATTTTAAGGAATTTCTGTGCTGCCATTCATAAATTTGCTTATGACGATGCAGCTGTTTGTTGAACCAATAGTGGCTTTCACTGATATTTAAACCGTAGATTAACACTTCACAAAATGCAGTACATGACTTCTCCTGTGGCGTCGCCATTTTTCATAGGAAAACATTTTAAAGACATTAGTTTCTAGAATAAATGGAAATTACTAATGTAGATTTTATCTATTTGTCCCTTAGGCAATGCTATGAGAATAATGTTGAAATGGCAGTTTGGGATTGTGAACAAATTGTTATTTTCTTACAAGTCATCATAACAAGCCAATAAAAAGTGTTTAGTTTCAGGCATCTAAAGCACAACAATAAATAAAATTTTCACACATTGCTTTGTTGCCTGATTTATATTTATGAAATGTAAACCAAACGATTTAACTGCTCTGATGTAAATCAATGCAAGCTGAAAAATACTGATGTATACATTCTTTAGTAAGTATAAATGTTAGCAAAAAGTGATAAGATACTATCCATGAAGCCTTTTCTGCAAAATTTGCCTGAATATAAAGCAGAATCTTTACTGCAGTCTGTTCCCTTAAATGATAAATACACTAGTAGCCCATCCTTTCACAACCTTTGAAATCAGTCTGGAAACCCAATTCCCTGAACCAATTCTGATTATCCTTTGGTATACTCTTTAGAGCAATTCTCAAATAATGGTTAGAGCAATATTACAAGTTGACTGCAAATCTACATAAATTTAGCTTGGGGATCATATTGCTAGTTGATAACAGAAGGTTAGATTAGGCTGACCTATTTAGAAGATATGAAACTATAGAAAAGAAAGAAAAAAAAAACAGTGTGAGAATGCATGAGCTTGCATTACCAAAACAACAAACTTAAAAAGTTCATTACCGTGTGCACAAAAAAATGTTTGATTTTTAAAATTCTGACTTTGGATTCTTAAAGATCATCTCAAAACACTGATCCTCTATCTCGTAAGGAATTTCTCCAAAATAGGGCTCAAAACCCAATAGTTCATATGCTTTCTCCAGCTTAAGACAGCTAGAAGGACGAACATTTGCTTATGTTCCTGAATATTTATATTTTGATCCCTATTTTGGAGCAGTTCTTTTAACAGATAGACGGCAAGTCTTTGAGACATTCCTATTCTACTTTTTGAACATCATTGAGAATTCAAAGTCAGAATTTCAAAAATCTATAAAGTTTTGCAGACTTGTACATTTTAATACAGTAGTGAACTTTTATTTTTAAGCCAAGTTTCATGTGGGTCAAACTGTCCATTCCCTTTTCTAAATGATTCCTAAGACAGACTTCTTTCTTATTATATTTTTAACTTCGTAAAGGCAAATGAAAATGGCAAAAGGAAAAAGAAAATACACTTTTTACATTTATTGACAGTCCTCACTCTGTCACATCATACATCTTCCATACAAATACAGTTATTATAAGTAAAAAGATCGGTTCAATGCTAGTTTATACTTGCTTCAAGTTTGTATCCTTTAAGTTGCTTTTTTTTCCCCTTCCAAAACTACCAATAAAGCAATGCAGCTAATTATTAAATTAGTTCCATTAGAATGTTTAATTTAAAAGATCCCTTTTTTCTTTCCCTTGTCAATGGTCTATCAAACACAATATAACTTTTGCTGCAAAAGCAAAATAATAATAATTTTTGTTAACAATAACAAAGATGATAACCATTATTATTAAACTGAGATATGTATGTGGTCAGTTATGGAAAACATACTCTATGGAAATATGCTCTCCACCTTTAAGTGTGGTTGAATTTAAAGCTATAAAACAAATACCACTATTATAAATTATCAAAACTTATCTGTGTCCCATTGGGGAGAAGAAAAAAGGAATTATAACCCGATTGCAAGATCATTTATGGACAAATTGTAAAATTTATCAAATAAAAACAATTTTCTTTCCATGAAATCCATCTACCAAACAAATCATACCTCAATACACACAACACTCCATTAACTATCAAAAACAAAAAATTGTATGCCAAATCAGATAATTACAATTTAAAAAAAAAAAAAAATAAATTATAACGTGTTTTTTTTCATCTTTTAATCCAGTGTTTCCCAAAGTGGGCAATATTGCTCCCCTGGGGGGAAGGGGGGGGGGGGGATGCTGGAACCATTCATGGAGGTGGAAGCCTCAGGTTAGCCTGCATTTAATGATTTCCAGATGTGGAGAACAATGTAAAGTAAGGACACAAGTGTGAAGTTTATTTCTTGGGAGCACTACCGACTGACTGGGAGGTGTTGGTTACAAGTTTATGGAAGCAAGGGAGGAGCGCTGGCTCGAAAAAATTTGGGAAACACTGTTTTAACCCATGCCAAATCATTAAAAAGAAAAAGAAAAAAAAAATTTCAAATGCCGAAAAGTATACATCTCAAAAAATCTTCCTTCGGAGAGGAAGGAAGAGAGAATTCATTCAAGTAAAACGTACCAATTAACAATTTTAGCAAAAACCTAATTCTCTTCTTCAAATTTTTATTTCCAAGTAAAAATACCATTTGTTTGGCCAAAACAGACAACAGATTTCAATATGCATTTATTACATACAAATTTCAAAATGATCTTGCACATCTTTTTACTTTTAAGTGAAAGAATCTGTCTTATAATAAATTATCAAGACAGTGAAAAGATAAAAATAATAAATAATTAATAAATTATTAATAAATATATATAAATAAATAAAAGAAGTAAACAAGTAGCAAGGATTTCGATATTTTTAACTGCATGATTAATGAATCAGGAATGTTAGTTGTTTACTGCTTGCATTTCAAAAATTTTCAAATCAATTGGGGGAGGCGCTATGAAGTATTTGCATACAATGCGTTTCTAGCTTAAATCAAAATATTTCACTAATTTGAATTTTACCTATTAAAATAATAACACTATACCATAATTAAAAAAAAAAAAAAATTATAGCATTAAAATTTTAACCCATTTGGAAATTAAATTAAAATCAAAGATTAACGTGATAGTAAATAAGAATATGCCAGCTACAAAATTCAATAAAGTGACAATCATCAGTGAAGAGATACATAATTATAATCTGTAAACTTTGAATTTTTAATGCTACTTTTATACAGGATTGTTTTCAGTTCGTCATTTCACTGCTTAATTTCTATAATATATTGACAATTCCAAATGTAAAAAAAATACAAAATTTATGCAGAGGAAAACTGGACTGGACAAATTTGGCATCGAGTCACTTGTGGATAATAATCTTTCAAACCTGTCAAAATACAATTTCCACCGTGTGCTTAATTTTAACCCTTTCACTGCATAATAAGACAAAATTACCCGCCTTTCACAGCACAACGAGACTTTTTTTAAAAGCCTGTGGGGTGAATCTGATTTCCGCAGGTTATAAAGATAACGAAATTTTGGGTGGATATATCCGCTTTACGCAGCAAAAGGGTTAATATTTTAAGGATGTCGTCCAATTCATTTATTTCTTATCGGGGGAAGAAAACTTCAGTCAAAATCGGCCTCTACAAAACCTTACATTTTTTAAAAGATGAAAAAAGCCAAATAAAACAGCAATCTTGTACTATATAGAAAAAAAATAAAATAAACGTGTATATTTTTGAAACAATGTATAAAATTATTATAACCACCATTAAAAGTTACCTCTTTGGCATTTTTGTGTTGTAATTACTTACATTAATTGAACTCATTTAAAAAATAAATGAATTATCATGGATGATGAAGTTTTAATTTTAATGAATAATTCCATTATGAATAAATAATAATTTACACTGTATTTGTGGAGATATATTCTATAAATTCCATTCATAAAACATTCATTCTCTATAATAATAATAATAATAATAATTAATAATAATAATAATAATAATAATAATAATAATAATAATAATAATAATACTGATAATATGGGGGAAGGGGGCGAACAAAAGTATTCGAGGCGCAAAGATGCCTGCACATTTTAAAAAAGTTTAAAAAGTATAAAAAAGAAGGAAAAATTCATTGTTAAATTAATATCATCATAGAAAAGTATTAAAGTCATTAAAAATTTTTTAAAGGTGTACACTTTGGTATGGGATTAGGATAACACGGAGCCACCGATAGCTCTTCTACTTCTAACAGACTTCTGTATCGTAGAGTTGCCTTACAAGTTAATTGTTAAGTGCATTGTTAATTGGAATGAAATTTTGTTGTTGTAATTATTTACTTGGCAGTATTTGTTAGAGGTTTCACATAATTATTTTAATTTGAATCACGCTTACTACTGAATTGGACTGGTAAAATTAGATAAAAAAAATGGCAAAAAAAGCTTTTCCTCCAAGTGTGTAAAATGGAATTTAAAAAAAAAACAACACAAAAAACGAAAAAAAAAAAAAAATTCTCTCTATACACATAACATTGGTAAATATTTTTTTTTAAAAAATGACTATGTAAAAACAAGAATCATTATGCCATGATTTTTTTCCTGTTAGCTAAGCATTGCAACAAAAAAATTAATATAATCAAAATATTCAATTTCATATATACAAGAGATGGGTTTCCCCCTATTGTTTTACTTTGTAAATTACCATTTGTCTGTACAACAAAATGAAATTAAACAGGAGAGGGACAAAAATAAAATTAAAAATGCATACATTATGTACACCCATCCACACACATACATGCACACACACACATACAAAAATTATTAAAAAAAAATTCTCAATTAAAAATGATATATTAAAAGTCAAACAAACAATGAGACGTATGTGAAAAGGGGTTATTCAAATACTTAAAAAAAATGATTCAATAAATTATATTACATCTGAGATATGGCTAAAACACTTCTTATTGATCAATGTCTCTGGACTAGTATACATTAACATTAACGTTCGGGTGGTCGTTCCAAAAGACAAGGTCGCTTCCGTTCTCGGCAAAATTTTTTATGTACAGGCCAGTCTTTTTGTTGGCAATATGTTCCGCAGTACCGTGCTTCCTGACACCTTCCACATATACTAAATTCTCTTAATTCTTTTTCCATGTTTGTGCAAGGAGGATAATGGCACTCATAGTAACATGTGCTGTCATCTATTTATAGAAAATAAAATAAAAACTATTAAACTCATAAATATTTACTGGAAGAACTCTCTATTCATAATTATAAGTTTATTAGGGTAAAATTAAATAATTTAAGATAAGGATTAATTTTTGTACGTGAAACAAGTGAAAGAAAACCATTTACACCTACAGGGTGTATCAGGTTCGATGGTCATAAAGTACCTAGCGTTGTTCTCCGCAAAATTCTAAGCATAATTTCCCTTATCCATTTTTCAAAATTCTCAAAAAAAAGTTTGGCTATTATGACGTAATTCTAAGCCTTCTGACGTAATTTTTTCCTGGCTCCTGTTATAATAGCCAGGAGCCACTTTGGATAGCCTTCTGACGTCATAATAGGCTAAGACGAGGCCAACAAGAGACAGGCCAGGGCACTCAAAAGTCACATGATCATCAGGGTCCGGGCAACAATCCATCCTTCATTGTTTCCAACAAACGAAAAATTACTGATTGTTAAAATCCAAGATGGAGACAATGAAGGACGAATTGTTGGCCGGACCCCGATGATCATGTGACTTTTGAGTGCCCTGGCCTGTCTCTC
>JAHWFO010001074.1:4243331-4267123 GCA_023313115.1 Rhysida immarginata
TGACGTCATAATAGCCAAACTTTGGATAACGATTTCAAGCATTTTTTTTGAGAATTTTGAAAAATGGATAAGGAAAATTATGCTTAGAATTTTGCAGAGAACAACGCTAGGTACTTTATGACCATCGAACCTGATACACCCTGTATATGATTTTCTGTAATAATAAATTTCAACACTATTATAGCTATCACAGCCAAAGATGGGAGTGGAACTAGTGAAACCAATTCGATTCCAGCAAAAGTTGATCGGTTGGGTTTTTCTGGCTTCCAGTGAAGGAGGAATTGTCAAAACTAGATGTCGATGCCCTAATTTCTTTCTCTTTCAGCATGATTTTTCTGGCCTTTAAAGAGGCTATTTTTTTTTATATATATGAAAGCATCAGGCTAAGGATATGAGATTGTGGTAGTGGTTGAATTCCTTTATCGCTATCTTCATTGCTGGATTCGCTGACTGCTAGAGAACAAACGTGCAATTGATAAGGGAATAAATCTGATTGTCTCCTTCTTTCATTGTGCAAGCTACAGGAATTATGATGAAATTCTGCATTCATCTTGTTCTAGTTATTTTTAGTCCTTTGCATCAGCATTAAAAAAAAAAAAAATAATAATAATTCAAGATAAATTTGAATTTAAAAAGTAAAAGTGACAATCTCAACACTTAAGGCCCAGCAGAGCACTGGTTTAAGATTACAATTTGCAGCAACCCTTTTCATTGCTTGTTCTGTTGCATGAGCTTTCTTACAAACGGCAATGTTCATGAGTGAAGACTAATTAGATACTGACACGGCTAAGGTTGTAAAAGGAGTATTAAGATTTTGAAAAGATTTTTTAGCGAGATGTTTAATAATGGGCAAACGTTTTGATTAAAAAAACCGGCGACGTGAGGTAGGATTGTTTTCCTGTGCAAATGAGGTGATCGTGCCAGACAGCTTGTTTGCTTTAGAGAGCCAATAACAGTGTCGTTTTAATATCGCACTGCTGCATGCAACACAGTGCAGCATGACGTCATTTTTGATACTGCAATGCCGAAGAACTGTTGAATTTAACAACTCGCAGATTGCATTTAAGCAGCTACAAGCTGAATTTCAAGCATAAGATGTGGAACATCACTCACACAGAAGTGTGTGCAACGCAATGTTTCGACAAGATTGTCTGACAAGAATTTAAACCAGGGAGACTGATGTATTAGATATTTTCCTATATAGCTGGCTGTGTTTCAAGGGATTCTCACATGGAAAATTCTAAGAAACAAGCTAAGTTACACTTAAGAATATACTGGATGTCACATAATGTAATTGGCATTAGAAATTGAATTTATTTTCCGATCTTTCTACAACATTAATAGGTATATCTACATTTTCAAAAAATGATCATTGATTTCATGTTCTACTTGAAATAACTGAGGGCATTTGCCAAAGTTAGGGTGACCAGATTTTTTCTTATGCAACCAGAGATGTCATTAGGAGGTGAACCAGAAGTCATGTGACACTGGAAGCTGCTGACACATGCCATTGCCAGCACATCAAATAAAATTACAATAAAATCCCTAACTAAGAATAAATATTTCATTTATAACATAAATGCAAGAAAACTGGATATGATGGTTATAACTAGGATGTCTGCTAACACCATCTGCTACAATATCAACATTAATAAAAGTACTTTACCCATACACTAAGGGGACTCCATACTCAATTTACAGGCGTGCTTTTATAACTCCTCCCCCCCCCCTTTTTTTTTTCTAAGCAACCAATCCATTTCTGAATACACTGTTTCACTCTTGAACAATTTGAAAACTAGGCCTATCGAAAACAGAATTATAAATACTTTCATAATTGTGAAAGATTAACCAACGTTTTCTTAGGCTAAGGTCAAAAATTCTCACCGGTGAGAAGTGTTAGCATTTGGTCGATCAGGAATCCCGGTGAAAAAACTGACGTCATTTTAACGCGGTCAGAAACTCCAGTTAGTGCTGCTATGCCTAAGCGGTTAATCTAACAGTCCTCACCGAGAAAAAGACGGTTAGCCCAGTGAGAAATTACGTCATCATTCTCTCACCGGTGAGGGTTTTTGACCGCAGCCTTAGAATCCAAAATATCGTTGAACTGTGGACAGTCTTCAACTGATTAGCAAACAGACCTCATGTCCACAACTATTTAGGATTTAAAAAAAAAAAAAAGTTGTGGACAAAGTTGTGTATTCAATTTTCTTAGGATAATTACTAAACAACAATTATATTAACAAGGCAGGTGATCCAAGGACATCTGGATACCCTAGCCAAAGTTACCCCTGAATTTGAAAAGTAGCTTACTACACTCTGCTCTGTCCAATGAAAGATAAACTGGGATATCCAATTAGGTTTGGTTTGGTTTGTTTTGTTTTGTTTTGTATTAACGTCCTTTTCATCTGCTATGGTCATTTCAGGACGGCGTTATAGGGGCCGCAAATTTTGCCTCGCAAGGGTTCTTTAACGTGCAGCCGGCAAATGACTACATGGGACCAGGATATCCAATTAAATTTCTAAGTTCAACTGCCAGACTTGCTGCAAAGTAAAATTAACAATATCTAACAATACGAATTGGAAATTTAACTGGACATGCCCAGTTCATCTTTCATTGGACAGCAATTTTAAGCAAAATATAACAGATGGTCCTCCAATATACATTAGTTAAAACTTAAAACTGTCTGATCTACTACCCACCTTCTTCTTCAACAATTTCTCCGTTGGCATTGTAAAATTTTGTAATAAAGCTTTCTGGATATTGCTAAATCAGAAAGGGGGGAAACTATTAATTTTGTAACATAAAAAATAAACATTTCAACATCAAAACAAAATAGAAAAAGTGTTAATGCGATAGCTTATATTGTAACTGCACCTCTTCTACAGGATCTGCAGGTAGTTGTTGAATTGCTACCCAATAAAGGCTTTGTTCTCGGTTTTTAGTGTGAGGTTCATCAAATACCTGTTCTTTTGAATTACATGGAACTAGAGCAAGATTTTCCATTCTATTGTCAACTGTTACACCGTTTTTGTGGATCACTTTAAATCCTGGAGCAATGCCACCAGAATGCCTCTCCCTTAAATAAACAAATAAAAACAAAATTAACCACCAAATAAACAATTTAAAAATAAATAAATAAACTTATAATAATATCCTACATCTCGATAACATTCAAAACATACTTAAAATTCATTCCAATAATTCATGTATGTTTGCTTAAATGCCTACAAGAAAATAGAATGTAAGGAATGCAAACCTTAAATCCAGTGTTACTGGTTAAAAAAAAAAAAAAAGGTCTCAGCCTGGAGAGTTACTATTGAACAGAAAAGCAGCAAGTTTATTGTACAAATCTAATAACAATATGTGGTTCCATCTTTCACTCTTATCTTCTAGGATTCTACAGTAACTTTAAAGAAGTTAAAGCTTTCATAGTAGAAGTCAAAGATCATAGTTTTTCTCTGTAATCCTGATATACGCATGCTCGCTCTCGGCCAGTCCTCCAAGCATTCCCTATGTCTTGAAACTCTGCATACCATTGTGTAAATTTCACCCAGCTACTGCTTCATATCATCCAGCAGATTCCATAACATATAATATTTTGTTCCAAAATGCATTCAGATAAGGATGGGGTCCCTTGAATGGGGCTGAGCCACCTCCTGTTGTTTTTTTTTATGGAAAATCTTCAAAATCAGACAACCCACTAAGCATCTTAGAACAAAACGAAATGCTGCTATGGATAATTTAAAGTAGAAGATGTCAAGCATCTGAGTATAACAATGAATCCATTGAGGGAATTGAGTCATTTTCAAAATAAATCAAAATTTTTCAACGATCTGCAAACTTTTGGAACTGATTTACAAATTTTATATCACAAAACTTAATATGTTGTTGATAGAATAAATGGCATAATGCATAAGCAAGCAAACATAAACTATACCTTATTCAACTTTTAGAGGATAGTGATGTCACCAAAAGAAACCAGTCAATAGCATATTGTTCCATTATTAAATATTAGCATATTCCTCAATCACTCTCTCTCCCTCTTTTTTTTTTTTTAATTTCATTAGATTCTTTTTCTACAGATGAAAAATAGGAAAGAAAATTCCACAGCCTGGATTCAAACTAGGAACCTTTGGCTCATGCAGCCAACGCACTACCAACTGCGCCACTGCAGACATGAAAGCATTACACTATTTACATGTCCTTTGGGCTTGATTAGAGCAGTTGCCTAGTCCGTACGCTGGGACTATCTTTCCTAAGGTGTAATATTCATTAAAGAACAGCTCAAGATGGATCCGTAACTTGAATGTCAACTCTGAGAGTTCTCTGTCTGGCCAGATGGGAGGAATTCATGATGAACACTGCCACTGGCATAAAAAAAAAAAAAAAAAATACAGTCAGCATGATTTTGACATTGGAGAGAACTTGACAAGCATTTTTTTGGCCAAGACAAATTTTTATAAATCCACAGAGAGGAATGAACTTCGGTTTCAATGTTGTAAGAAGTCCAGAACTTTTGTTGTCTTCATCTGATTCCTACCCTTTTTGAATCAACAGAACCATTTATAACAACAGATGTGACTCATTACTGTAGGCATGTTGAAGTATCTGATGGGTTTCTGTAAACGTTTTCCTAATGCGTCATCACTTATTGTGAAATTAAACAATCACAAAACACTAGAAAGACCACCTTACATAAACAAACAATTATGCATAAACTAAGCTCCTTATTAACAATCCAACAATGGAAAGTTATTCGTTAGGTTCACAAAAGGACAAAACATCTGCCTGCAGGTTTTTATAACTAAACTTAAGAGCACTAGTCAAAATATTCCGCAACTCTTCTTCACTCTATTTAAAAAATAAAATAGCAAAATTTTCTAACCATAGTAATTCGTGGACATATTGGCCCGATCCTCGACCTTTATTGATGTCATAAGCATAAGCATAGATTTTAGCTCCGTTACCATCCCTATCTACTTCCACTCTAGCCTAGGAAAAAAAAATACAAAATCAAGTAAGCATTTATCTTAACAAGTAAAATAAGCAAGCACATTAATCATTTTAAATATTCAAAAATATAAAAATCATTGTTTAAGCTATTACTTTATGAGGTTATAAAACAAGGGGGGGGGGGTGGGCCCCATATTCAACAAGAACATTTGAGCTATCATCTTATTGTGCAAAAAACAAAACAAAGCCATAATTCTCAGCAGTTTATTTTGTGCAACTTTGAAATTAGTATCTCAAAATTTCGAAAGCATCACAAAAAACTTAATAATATTCAAATCAATTTCAAATGATACCCCTCTCTTATTTCCAATCTAGCAAATATTCACATCAAAAGACTACAATACATACAAATGCAGGACGGTATTTTGTTTGCTTATACCTCTGATTTTTATTGCTCGATTCTTACAGACATATTCTTTGTATGGCTATCCACTCAAATTTTGAAATTATTTTCAATATCGCAATTTCTTATTTTGCAAGCATCAATAGTAACTTTAGGTGAGTAACGTATAACAATTTGGTGTTAAACAGTGAGATACAGGTTTGGATGGTTTCCTAGTTAGTGCTTCAAGTCATGGAAAAGCCTCTTTTCCAAAATATTTCAAGCATTCCGGATAAAAGGTCCTATACATTTGTATACACACTATATCTTAGAAGTACAGAGGTTGAGTCAGAAGTAGTGGCCGACTCGGTAGGGGGGGGTAGAGTTTGACGAATTCTGGGTGAAGACCATTTACCACAAGGGTGTATCGCAGTTTATTAAGAGAAAAGAGTGGGAAGAAACGTCAGTACGAATTTGAATGCCATAGACATTGTGCCACTTACGTCAGCCAGTGTAAAAATAAGGCAGAAAAATTGGCTCCTTCGTCACTATTGGAAAAAGGGGACCAGTGCGCGAGCATGGTGGGGTGGTTCTCCCACTTTTCGTCTGGAGATATAGGCCTGGAAGTTGCGCCAAGGAACGGAAGACCCAAAGAAGTGGATGACGCAGCCCTACGGCAACGAGTGGAAGCCAACCCAGGCAGCACCACCCGTGGACTAGCGGGCAGATCGGGACATCACGATTGAGAGTGATTCGACATCTGCACGCCATGGTAAAAGTCAACAGGAGCTGCCGAATTGTGCCCCATGAGCTTACGCCCACACAAGCACAACAACGGGTGAACGTGTCTCGTCAACTGCTGGAAAACCCCCAGTTCTGCCACATCCAGCATACAGCCCCGACCTGGCACCATCCGACTACCATCTCTTCCAGTTCTATGGCGCACTTCCTGCGTGGACGGAGCTTCCCCAATGTCAGTGAGGAGGAGTAGTTTCGCAAGGGCATGCACCAACTGGCTGATCGTTGGATGAAGACCATCGAGCATGATGGACTCTACTTAGAAGATTAGTAATGAGTGGTTCCTGTCTGGTGCCCATTTAAAAGTTTGCGCGATGATCGGCCACTACTTTTGACTCAACCTCTGTATATATTTTAAGCCATAATTACGTGTTTTTATCAACAAGTCGGACACTGAAAAAATTTATTCACCATTACATTTGCTTAAGTTTGGCTAGATGAGTTACACTGATTTAATACAGTATTCTTGTGACATAAAAGTTTGATCTCTAACACCTACTCACGTAGACAGACCTATTAACAAGTTCAGTGGTGAAAAACATCACTTCTTTTAATGTTTAGCATTGAAAGCTACAAAATATTGTTGAAATACTTATCAGTCATGTTAATAAATTAAGTATTGTATTGCTAAAAAGACTCCTGTTATATATAGTAGAACCTCGATTATCAGTCAGAGAAGGGGCCCGGACAATGACGAATGCGGGAAATGACAGATAATAATACGAGGCGCATCCAGAAAGTAAGTTTACCTATTTAAAAAAAAAAAAAAGAACTCACACTTACAGGAACATATTTATTGGCAACAAGTACAGCAATTTTCACTATTTTTCAACATAGCCACCACCAGAATTGAGACACTTGTCGTATCGTAGGATCAACTTTTGTATCCCCCTGTCGTAGAACTCTGCCGCCTGTGAATGGAACCAGCGTGTGACAGACGTCTTCAGCTCTTCGTCATTGCCAAAACGCTCACCGGAGGACAGGAATTTCTTGAGGTGCAAGAAAACGTGAAAAACGCTGATTCTCCATCACGCACTGCCACACAAGTTCAACAAGATCATCATTGATGAGGGATGGTCGCCCACTGCGCTCTTCATCATGGACACTTTGACGACCTTCGGAAAACTGCCAACACCAGCGACGCACCATCTGCTTACTCATGATGTTCGGCCCATAGACCTGACAGAGCTGACGATGAATTTCAATTGGCAATGCTTTGTGCATTCAAGTACTTTATCACCGGCCGAACCTCGCAGGCGGCGGGAGAAGAAATAAGAGCTTCCATTTCGGACCATTGCTACCACAAGGTGGGACCTGTCCGGCTGGCATATGATTGATACGTCATAGATCTGTTACGCATGCGCAATTGACACGGCTAATTACGTTTACTTTAAAGGGGAAAACTTACTTTCTGGATGCGCCTCGTATGAACATGGCAGATAATTGAGGTTCTAATGTATTTATTTTTCTTTCTAAATCAATTGCTGAAAAGCTATAAAGTGAACAGTACACAGCAAGAAAATTCTAAAAGACATTATTACATAACATGAACAAATATTATTCATCATCTAATGAGGTAATACCATAACACATTTATCATCTAAAATTCATAAAGACTTGTACCATAACAATATTTAATAACGTTTGATCATAATATTGTTGTCAGTACATTACACAAACTCTAAAAGTTTTATCTCATAGATTTGTTTATCACAGAATCTACTCACAAGAGCCACTGGCAATAACAGAATAAAATATGACAAACCACAATGACTAAGGTCAAAAAACTATCCAGTGAGAAGAGTTAGCAATTGGTTGCTCATAAATCCCAATGAGAAAAATGTGACGTTATATTAAAGCAATCGAAAACTGCAGTTAGTGCTCCTATGCCTAACCGGTTAGTCTAACCGTTCTAACTGAGAAAAAGACTGTTAGTCCAGTGAGAAATTCTTGCTAACTCGTCTCACCAGTGAGGTTTTTTGACCTCATCTAATGTGTAATATGGCTAGTCAAAACAAACTCACAAATACTGTTCAGAGGATATAGGATATTAGCTATTTAGATACAGGTACAAATCTTTTATGGACCAAAATTAATTCTGTTTTTTCCAGATGATTTTCATCTTATTCCAATGGCTTTTGCTGGATAACAATGGGGCGTGCACTACCTGTTCGCCGTTTTTCGCGTATAGAGGGCGAAGCATTGGCTTGATGTATGGAGATTCCAGCGGTACAGATGTTATCTGTTTTAATGGCTAGTTCATTTTGTTTTTAGAATATACCTGTAAATTGTCGCGTCCCCCAGTGTCATTCCAACTCAAAAAGGATAAGGGGTTTTTAAAATTCCATATCTTTCCCCGGGATATTGAGAGAAAAAAGGAGTGAATTAAAAAAATTAGAACAGGAAAGCCTGTGAGTCCGATTGCCTGGATCTGCAGCCAACATTTTTCCAACTCCGATTATGATGTAACAAGCATGGGTAAGTTATTGAGTGGCTAAATATATTTAAATAAATAGATTAATATAACTGCTTGATATTTCTGTAAGACGTAGCAGACATTTGTAGCAGACGTAGCTGGGTAAAATTCCTGTGTAGCGTTCTCAGCTGACATCGATTAGCCCTGTCGTGTTTATGCTCTGAATTTTTTATTGTAACATATTTCATTATTATGCAATTGATTTATCATATTAACGAAATTATATTTTAAGAAATTTATGCGAGAAAAAAATCACGAAAATTTCGTGACGGTGTACGTTGAATAGCGATATATGTCCCCTCGTTAGCTGAAGTTCATCATCACGGAACTTTCATGATTTTTTTCCTACATAAGTTCTTAAAATATAATTTCGATAATGTGATAAATCATTTACATATTAATTAGATATGTTACAATAATAAATTCAGAGCATAAACGCGAACTGGGCTTCTCGCTGGACTTTTACCCAGCTTTTAAAGTGCTTATTTGCCTTTACCATTAAAACAGGAAAGTGCTTATTTTCCTGTAGGCAGAAATGCCCGTCTAGTTAAATTCTTATTCACCGAACTTACTTACCGTGAGCTCCGTTGTCAGACGTTCGTACGTGGATTGTGGCCGTTTAGTATGGCGGCATATCTCGGCCATGGCTTTCGTTTCGTTACAAATGTCTGCTACGTCTTATAGAAATATCAAGCAGTTATATTAATCTATTTATTTATATATACCGGGTGTCCCAAAAATGACTGATGGATTTTGAAAATCAATAAAAAAAAGACGGAATGCTATAGATACGTATCATTTGCAGCCTTATGCTTAGGAAATCAGAGAAATTTATCTCACCAATTTCAAATTTAGTTAACATTTCTACCAAGAGATGGCGCTGCAGGCGATCTGTAACAGGTATAGTTAAAACTAAGTATTTCAGCTCGCCATTCCATAGTTCGTCGTCAAGCTGCAAATGGGGGTTACATTGAAAATGTCATTGTTTAGTTTTTTGCAACAGTCCTTGCAACATTTTCATACCGGTTTTTATTTTTTCATAGTTTTCAGCTCCACCTGTGGGTGAAAATGTTAACTAAATTTGAAATTTGGTGGGATAAAATTCCCTGATTTCCTAAGCATAAGGCTGCAAACGATACATATCTATCGCATTAAGTCTTTTTTTTTATTGATTTTCAAAATCCATCAGTCATTTTTGGGACACCCGGTATCTAGCCACTAAATAACTTATCCATGCTTGTTACATCATAATCAAAGTCGGAAAAACGTCAGCTGCGACCCGGGCAATCGGACTCACAGGCTTTCCTGTTCTGATTTTTATAATCCACTCCATTTTCCTCTCAATATCTCGAGTAAAGATATGGAATTTTAAAACCTCCTTATCCTTGCTTGAGTTAATCTCGTATCCTCTTAGTTCAGCAACCGTTTTGTTTGTTAGACTGTCTTCATCCATGTTGTCGTCAAACACAAAAAAAAAAACGCTAAGAATATCGCCAAGAACTCCATTAAACAAACGCCATTGATAAACTGCGGGAAACTCGATACATCAAGCTGACGCTAGCGCCATCAATGAGAACAAAAAGCATATGCACGCCCCATTTCAATTTAAGTTGTGGAGCTAAACAAATAGGACCTGTATCAATTCTTACCTCAAATGCATATTGTTGTACTAATGAGATATCTCGTTCATCTAGAAGAGCATATTTTGTCTATAATGGAAAAAAATAAAGTCGTTACTAATAATAAATTATAAATAGACAAACATTAATATATCTTTATTACGTGTATTCTTTCCACATTCAAACTAGTAAATATTAAAAGCGTAACAAAGTGGAAGAGAGAAGAAAAAAATACGCGACCTGGACTTGAACCAAAAATCACGCTATGAATTATGTTTCAAGTCCAGGTCGTGGAATTTTTCCTTCCCTCTTCTTTTTAATTATGACATGTTTGATGAATATATTTAGTCTCATCGTCATCTTCTCTTTGAATTAAAATGATATTAGCTAATTATAGTTTAATGAAGATCTATAAATATTTTACCAACAGAGTATGTTTCAGACTTAAAGAGGAACTTCAGTGCACATTTCAAAATTGTGATGCATTTGTTAGAATTAACCAACTTGCTAATCAAACAGAACTGGTCATAGTTAGCTTACATACCAAATTTCATACTGGCGCTCCAAAATATGAGGGCAAGTCAATATATTAAGTTGAGATAGCTACCTGATGAAATTTGGTTTATTTTTCAACGTCATCACCATGAACATTTTGGAACTCGTACCGGCGGTGAAGAGTCTTCACGAGTCCCTCAAAGCCAGCGGTGAAGATGATTGTGGTTGATGTCGTAGCCACTGGAAACTCCCGACAGACATCCTCCATATCCTGGAACCGATCAGTGGGCCAAAAAAGGTCAAAGTCAAATGGTGCCAAATCTGAACTGTAAGTGAGCCACTGTGACATTCGCACTGTGTGGACGAGCACTGTCATCCAACAGAAGAACTCCACTGGGTTTCCTGGCTTTCCTGGATAAACATTTATTATCAAAAACAGGTAAAATTTCCTCGTTCACTTGCTCAACAGATTTGCCTTGTGCCCACAGAAATTGAATTACAGCCCGTTGTTCATCACAGTTACAATCAGCTAGCACACCTGCCTTCTTGCCCACTTGACGCTCGAATGACTCATCGTTCCACGAAAATACGACTACTAGCACAGTATACATTACACGGTGGTGTTGCCATACTTGCAGAAAGGATCATTGCAACGACCAATATTCATAGCACAATTTCACATAGCAGCAACTTATACAGTAACTTACCCTCATAGTTTTCTTAAAATATGGAAAAAAGTTATTTAACATTAACTCTTTTCAAATACTCAAATTTTCTTTCTGTTACATTTCGATAGACACTAATTAAGAGGTATGCATTTTTTAAGCAACATTGATCAGTTGGTTAATTTGTTTGCATGCATAATGTGTTATGTTCAAATTGTGCGAACAATCAGTAATAAAGTACAGGGAAAAAATAAATAAATTTTCCCACTATATGTGACACACTGATCATCACTAATTCAATTCCATTTCTAGTACAGATGGAATGACAGCAAATGTAAATCCAAAATTTCAGAGGCAACGTTTGAAAATTCCTTTGACGTGTAACTCTGCTTACTATTAGATGTAAAAATTCTTAGTTCTTAATTAAAACTTTCATTTGATATTTCGTTTTCTTTTATTCGCAGAATACATTATTTTAAAAATAAGATGAAATGATTAACTACTGGTAAACTGTATATGCCAGTAGCAGTCAAGGAGCATAAATCCAGAATACTTAGGACCAGATGGCTCCTGGATCTGCGGCTTCAGGGAGAAGTAACACCCATGTACATTGTGATCAAATCATTTTCGATAACTGTTGTCATTTAAAATTTCTTTTAAAATAAAAAGTTTCACAATTATACAATTATGTAATCATATTACAATTTTGATTCACAAGGGAAGTACATGAAGTTGTTCCAACGCACTTTATTTTGCACGCAAGCATACCTTGGAAGCGATGGCGTTGTGCGGCGGCGGCAGCGCTTCGGAAATGAAAAGTTCAAAAACATGGTGGTAAGAGGGGAAGCATAATCGTTAGCAGCGGTCACCAAAGAATTGCAGTTAGAGCACTGTTATTAAACATAAAACCTTAATTTTGCTGTAAAATTATTCATCTCCATAATTTATAAGACGAGGTAAGCATCCATGAATACTATTTTTATTTAAAATTATAAAGCACCGCGATACATACCCCCCTCACC
This sequence comes from Rhysida immarginata, assembly GCA_023313115.1. Taxonomy (NCBI): domain Eukaryota; kingdom Metazoa; phylum Arthropoda; class Chilopoda; order Scolopendromorpha; family Scolopendridae; genus Rhysida; species Rhysida immarginata. The sequence continues at coordinate 4,255,743 of JAHWFO010001074.1, forward strand.
AATGCAATGTATCATTCGACGTTTCACATGAAGCCTGTCCCGTGACAAAAAATTTACAAAGATTACCGAATTAATTAATAAAATGAAATGATAAATTAAGAAAATGGTTATTAATTACTAAACGCATCTTTTACTGGAAGGCAATTAGCTAATTGTAATAATATATTTTTAAAAACCAAGTTTGTTTAGAAACTTGAGAATCCTTTCAACTGTCGTCTGCTGCCTACTTCCATTGCTTTCATGTGAAGTGGATTCGTGCTAATTGCTGATTAGTGGAAAAATAGCGTTTTTACACTCCCCTCGTCAGGCCATTATTTATCCAGAAGTGACGTAGACCGAGATTTGCCGCTGGGGTCGATTTAATGTTTTAATGTTAATCTCAGCTTCCACAACAAGATTTTTTTAAGTAAACAAACTAGAAAGAGTTTCCAAATATTACTTTGGTCATAATAACATAAATGTGAATCTCCATTTTGAATAAAATTAAGATAAAATTAAATAAATAAATGAAAGGCACCAATGTAAGTTCTAATGAAGGAGGGGATTAAAAAAGGTGATTCACATGTTATTGAAATATTATCAAACCATTCCTTTTACTAATAATAATTAGACCTACTTTGGTCATTTTAATTCATTTAATATACTCTATGTAAATGAATATTTATTGAAATGTGTGTAGGTTTTAAAGCGAAGCCACAAATGGATGATTTTAAAAAATGAAAAGTTACACAAATGACACTGAATGAATTTGGAAACTCTTTTGCTAGGCGTCCGCTGCCAAAAATATCCTAGTTATTTAAGTTCTACAACTTAAAGATTCAGATTTTTTTAAAAACTCAAACTTTTTGTAGTGTCCACTGCAGAGAAAAAGAACTAGTTTATTATGACGATATTTTTAATGTTCTCACGTCGGCCTCGTTATATTGTCCATTTTGTGACGTCATGGCGCCTTTGATCGAAGTGGGCCGTCAGTCGGGGTTGACGATGTTTTCAATAGCGATAAAACTATGATAAATACGGTAGATGTTTACATAAGACAAATGTCTTCGGCCTGTAATGTGCAAGAGGCCTGGCGATGAATTTATGATTTCTTTCGCTATATTTATTTCTAAACGTCCCCCTTTTTTTTATAATAATTCATCCCAAACTCTGTTAACGGATCAGATTGTGACACACAAAATTTCAGTTTCACCTTCTCCCGACAACAGGAATTGGCAAGAGCGGAAAATAAACATGGCTCCTTTGCTACGATTCCGACAACAGGAACTGACACAGATGATTAAGAAAAATCGTTAAAGAAAGCATTATGATTACATATGAATCAAGCAATTAAGAAAAATAGAGGAAATAAGCATCAATAAAATTTATTAGTTTGTGAGGAGAATGGTATTTGAAGGCTTTCATTAGGGATAATGCCCCGATGTGTCGGCAATTTTACAATTTTACTTTAACGTCTATGTAGCGATTTTGCATCATGGATATTACACTGAAGTAAACAGCTTCACTGTATTGAAGGGAATACATCACCCGTGACAAGTACGAGCTTCTGACTGAAAGTGCTCCTTTTTTCTCCCAACGCTATGACAAGGATCATTCTGTGAAACTAACATTGTATCTTTCTTAACAGTAACTGACAATCACTTTAAATTTCGATCATAATTATTACGAAGTTGAAAAAAACAACAACTTGTTCAATGATTGAGAATCATGTCTGCCTGCAACTGATGCTCCGTTGGCTTAATCTTCGTAAATATTCCGTCACGGGGCTGGCTTCATGTGCAACGTCGAGTAATACATTACGTTGGCGAGGGAGTATGTATGGCGGTGCTGTATAATTTTAAATAGAAAAGATATCATGGATGTTTACCTCATCTTATAAATTATTTCGAGACGAATAATTGTACAGCAAAATTAAGGTTTTATGCTTAATAACAATGCTCTAACTGCAATTCTTTGGCGAATGCCGCTAACGATTTTGCTTCCCCTCTTACCGCCATGTTTGTTGAACTTTGCACTTCCAGAGCGGTCTGCCACGATGCAACGCTATCGTTTCCACGGTGTGCTTGCGCGCAAAAAAAAAGTGCCTTCCATTAACTTCGTGGGGTTCCCTTGTCAGTTTTTGCTAGCCTGCAGTCACAAATTTCCGATTTTTTATCAAAGTGTAAGCGAAAAATTTATAAGCCACGCGATTGTCTTTTGTCTCCAAAGCTTTCCAATCCTAACATTTTCTGAGATAACTCATTCGAATTCAATTTATTTATAAATAATTAGATAAAGTAATAACAGGGTTCATTCTAGACTTAAAAAAGGGCAGGGTGCTAAGAGCTGAAAAGGGCACTTAATTTTCCAAAAAAGATTTTTTTTTCTATAAAAAATGCATAGTTCTATTTGAAATTCCTTAACCCTTTACAAGATTTTTAAATTTTTTCTTTGCGGGTGCATGTTCGGGTGTCGGGGAGAAAATTTTTCATCAAAAGGGCAAACGGGGTGGCGCGCTCCCATATACCCCATCTAAAATGAACCCTGTTATAATAAATTGGCTATAATAAATTTCATTATTTACTGATGAAGAGTATATTATAATCAACATAATTTTCCGATTGCAGAATTGGGAAAAGGTGAAACGAAAAAAAACGTGAAAACGGAGATTTTACTCAAGCGTGGTGAAATTGAAATAAGTGTTATTTACTCTTTTTTTTTAAATAAACATCGATTTTTGACTTTAGACTGTATATGATGTAAAATCATAGATGCCAATTTATTAATAAACATTTGAAAATCAGAAAAACATCCGAGTTTGAACTTTCATATGCTCTGTCTACATAACATAGTGATTTTTCTAGGCGTTTTTAGCCTGGCGCTGCGCCCGGCCATTTTTCGTTGCACCCGGCCATTTTTCATTGCGCCCGGCCATTTTTCGTTGCGCCAGGCCATTTTTCGTTGCGCCTGGCATTTTTTAAAACAGAGTCAGTAATAGATACTAATCTGTACAAACAAATTTCTTTACTTAAACGCCTCCCTCCTCTAGAGCCGTGCGCAACGATCACGTGTTTCCTGTCGTTCGCAGCCACGTGATTAATACTTCCGGTATAGAGCATTGAAAAGCTCTGTTACCCTATGGTTCCGTGTCCAACAAAATGTTGAATGTACTTTCATATGTTCTCTTTGTATTTTTATCTAGGTTCTGTATTAAATTTCAAGCATTACCTGGCAAAATCTACTTCCGGTATTTTGGCAAGTCTCGCTGTTGGGACTACTTCCGGTATTTTGGGAGGTCCCATTTTTAGGGCTACTTCCGGTGTTTCCACTGGAGCACCCGGTTATACATATTTTCTAAAAAAATCACTATAACAACATGGATTGGTCCAGACGTTGCCGTTATACAGAGGGAGCACTGTATATACAATGGGGTCTATGCATGAATTTTAAATTTGCTTAAGCAAATTCATAAAAAATGAAAGAAACAGTTTCAATAATCACTTATTCATATGTAAACATTGTGTGAAGTGTTTTCATCAATAAAAAAAAAGTTTTTAATAGCTCAATATCATTTGGCTAAGAACGCATCTGATTGGTTGTGACGTCACTAATCAGCAATCAACGCCAAGCTTGGCCTGTAACGAGCCTGCAGCTGCCGATTTGCGCGCATTATTTAAGTTATACGTGCTACTAACAGTGTACTTACAAACTAAGATGGTCAAACTAGATGAAGGTTTCATTGACGCAAGATCAGACATGAATGAGTCTGAAGTTTTTATTTTCTGGAAAAAAAAATCCCAAACTGATGCATTGTAGCATGTTGGCAATGCAGAATTGCGCAAAATGTCAAGGTAAATTATAGACATCGTAGTTCCTGCTAATTGACAAGCTAGCCCAATCCAAAAAATAAAAATGAGTCCCATACCATGACACTGACTCTTCCGAACTTGGTTATATGGATTTGCCATTATAAATTTGGCGTTATGTAGAGTGCCGTTATATAGAGGGAGCACTGTACTTAAGTCAAGAAGAGAGAGAGAGGTCCTTCCACTTTTCTACAACGTAATTTATGAAACCATAAATGTACATTTCGATTGTTATGCATCGTTCAGTGCGAGGCAGAGAAAGAGTAGAGCAATGATTACCAGAACAATCTTGCTTTTAGTATTTCTATCTTCGGTACTCCAAAGAATTCCACTTTTAATATAGTACTACTTCTTGCCTGAGAAAAATTCCTGCAACCTGGACGATGAAATATTCTTTAGAATCCAAACTTTATTTTCTCCACTGGTTGCTTGGTATTTTCATGTGATTGTCTGACATTAAATTTGTTTGTTAATATTAAAAAATAATTATTAATGATGTATAATATTTTAATAAATTAATTTTATTAAATCTATAGAATTAGTAAAATTTTGAAAATGAATTAAATGGATTTTTAATACGCTTATCAAGTTTTTTTGTAACTTTTTATTATTTTAGCGATTTTCGTTGTAAGCTGATTTTTCCACTGTCATAAACTTATTTATCCATTTGATTTATCAGATCTGGAGGTGAAACATATGCAGATACTTCTATAAGATACATTCAAGTTACAAAGAAGTTACAAGAAGCTACAAAATGCACTGTTAATTGTAGAATTTGTCCAGAGCACATAACTACATCAAACAATCACGGTTTCAATGATGAAAAGGAAGAGAAAGATGTGGATGTTAAGTGCCACAACTGTCCTTGTGCAGAAGGTAAACTGTGTGACTGTTTTTTGACACTATCTATTTTCTGTGCGTATTATGAGCTAAAACATTAGCAAGCGTCCAGTAAGGCAATGCAACGACAAGGCTGTAATGGCTGCCGTGATCGTGTTAGCTGATTTGTGACGTCATGCTGGCGAGCTGATTGACATTTAAGTAGCAAATTGTAAAAAAGTTTCTTGGATTTGAAAAGCGAAAATATTTGTATATTATCTAAGAGATGTGTAAAAATCATGCATAGACCCCACATACAGTACATTAATCAGTGCATTATTTCACATCTTTTTCCTCAATTTTCCATCAACTTTTCCACTGTAAAAAGCTAATCCAAAAACAAGATGACGACAACTTTGATAAACTGTCACAGCGTTCATACCGCGTACACCTTGAAAATTGTCCAGGAATGTCTTATAAAGAAAACTAATACAGTTACAACAATTATCTGTTATTACATACTGTAAATACCGTATATACTTGTGAATAAGTCGAGGTTTTTTTTTTTCTTCCAAACAATGACCCCCAAAAAACCACATTCGACTAATACACGAGTCAGAGCTGATGAAAGTTCTTAAAAACGGAGGGCTCATATAAACGGAGCTTTCACTGTAAGTGTGTTTCATTTACTAAGTTACCGTACATACTCCAGTATAAGTCAAGATTTTTTATCCAAAAAAGGACCCCTGAAAACCACAGTTGACAATGTGCATGACAAATGTGAGACTGACAATGAAGTCTGGTAATCTTGTAATAATTGTTAAAACTGCTTGTAATAGTTGTGTTTTATAAAACATAGTTTATAAAAATTTCTTCTTTTTGCCTCGAGTTATTGCACACGTCATGCAGTTTTTCCACTTTTGGGGGTCAAAAATCAGGGGTAGGCTTATACACGAGTATATACGGTAATTACTGTATTTATTTCATTTTCATCAACTTTTTGCAGAGTCAGGTGCTGAAGAAGCTATATTTGATAGTTCCCTACACAATGAATTTGTTATTACACAAAAACCAGTTGTAATAGTTGTGTTCTATAAAAAGTTTTTTTCCTCCAAAATGTTGCCATTTTTCCTTTTTTGCCTCGGTTTATGCTCGAATCATGCCGGGTTTTTTTTCCACATTTGGGGTCAAAAATCAGGGGTCGGGTTATACACGAAAAGGCTTATAGACGGGTATATACAGTAATATCTCTCCCTGCCTTATACATAATCTTGTAAGCAAATTTACCTAAGACAATAAAGATATCTTTCAACAAAGATCAAAATTATTAAATACTATATCAGTATATAATACGAGTCTTGGAAAATCTATCATCTCCCCTCTTAATTCTTTGCTACAAAACTATCTATAATGAAAAGGAGGAACCTGAAATGAATAGCAAACTCATACTTCCATTAGATTACAGTATATTTTTTTCTTTTTTTAGCTACAGATAATATTGCAATTATTGTTACAACCCCAACATCATGGACCAAAAATAAAATTTCATAATATTATGTCACAGTCATTTTTAGATTGTAGAAAATCTGTAGCAACAGAACTGCACTGCAGCATCTCTCCTTTGTGGAGCTTACGAAGTTCCTACAAAAATCTTGAAAAAATTCCGTTACGAAAGTGGATAGACAAAAATAAAAAATCCCAGTTAAAACAAAAAAAATTTTAAATGTCGTATTTATTTTTCATTTTCATTTTGTTTTGATTTTTGTACAAAAAAAATCAAAAACTGTCTAATATAAGCACAATACTATTCAAAAGCAGATTGATGTAAAAAGGAACTGACTGAGTTAATGCTTTCTGAGCAATATTTCCTAAAACTGACTTCTGGATACATCCAAGTACTTTTATTTTTGAAAAATGTTAATACATGTATTTACATAGATGATATCAGATATGAAATTTAAGGATCAAACCACTCTCTGTTTCAAAAGCGTGTCATTCTAATGTGGATTCAAATATCACTTTGAGTGCAGACGAATACCTCTTCTTCCTTATTGTGATTTTCTTCCTTATTGTGCAATTCAATCTTAAGTGAGTCACATTTGTTCCAGAATCATGAGACACGATATCAACTGATTTATAATAAAAATAAAGCATAAACACATCACAATGCATTTTCAGTCTCCACTACTGAAATATTCATTCTGAAAGATAAAACTTTCGGGAAAGAAAGATCAAACTTCAACACCTGTAAAATATGCATCCTTAATTTTTATTTATGCAAAAAAAAGAGGCCACAGCAAGAAAATCTGATTTTCAAGCATTTTTTTAGTTTTGAAGGTATCTTGCATGATGGAGGAATATTGCAGGATGAAAGATGTCAGCTTTTAAAGTAGCGGATAAGCAACTTTTTAGCAATGGATAACTCAGAATTTGCATAAGAAATTATACTTTCAGTATATGCTGCTAGTGCATTAACATTTCGTTAGGTTTATCTTTATTTTCCATAAGTATTAACAAATTCTGAAATAGTACGAGCCTTGATATAATAAAATACACATATACCGAACAATCATGACATCAGTGGCAATCCAAATTGTTACTTCGGCATCATTACAATATTCTCAACTTGTGTGATATTAAGAAATTTTGTCTTTTAATGTAATAGCATTGCAGTTAATGCTATTGTCTGCCCCCCTCCTCCCCTTCCAATATATGCTATCGTTTCAAGCTGTATTGTATAACATATACATGTATACTATCCAAGTATCAGCCAATCTATGCCCTTCTTTACAATATGCCAATGCGGATTTTCATCTTGTTTATTGCATATATTTTCATTACAAAGAATTGCATTAAAATAGCAAATGATTCCATGGAAATATAATTTCTGAAATTAGTTTGGTTCCCCCCCCCCCCCCCAATAGAAATTATGCTATAAAATTTTCCTTATAATAGAAATGACACGGCATTACTCTATTTTATTAGCTCCTGTTACAAGAAACCGAGAACCATTTCTTTGTACATAATGAAAATTTTGTTCCAACAGTATTCACTACATGATAGAATCCCTAAAACCATATTACAACACCCTAACCTTCGATACGACTGGCGATTCATAATTGCTAGATGTCACCTATCAATGCTTTCTAAAAATGAGAATTGGCGGTCATGTGATTAATTAAGAAAAAAACTGACAAGACAGCAACCTAGGCAGAGTTGTTTGAAATAAAAGAATGAGGATTTCATTTTGTACACAATCTAACCTGTGAAAAGTTGTAGATTTGTTGTAAATCTACAAAGCGAATCATTTAAAAAACGAATTTAATTATGTTAAGGAAAAATAAAAGAACCAAACTAGATTCACAAATTGAAACTGGTACTTTTTTCCAATTCGACCATATTAGAATCGTGAAAGAATTTATAAATTTTAAAAATTCACTTTGCTGCTGTCATCATTTTAGTGGTTCTAAATTTCATTGCTTTTGATTTTGTTGTATGATTGTATGTTTTAAATCCAGTTATTATTTTAAATACATATTCTTAAACAGAGTAAGCATCAATTTGATCAATGGTAAGTTTCTTTAACCCTTTCACTGCATAATTAAATTTTATTTTCATTCCTGATAAGATGGAATTATCATTTTCATTCCATTTTTCGCAGCATAATGAGAAGTTTTTTAAAGTCTGTGGGATGGGTTGTTAAAAATAAAAAACGGGTTTTTTTTGTTTTGTTTTTTTTTTAAACAACTTGAATGTAAAACTAATAAAATGATAAAATGGTGTATGTCAAAAAAAGATTAGAGATGGCCACCTCACCAGCACATTTTTTAGTCAATCTTCTGGATTCACGTTACTGTGGTGCAAAACTGAATGAGCATCAACTGGATTCAGCTATGCAGTATGCAAATGATTTCCACATAGATGTCATGGGAGATATAAAATAATTACAGAGCAAAGGGAAGTTTTTTCAAACAAATATCTGTTTTCTGAATCTGTGACACATTCAGTCACTCCTCTTAACTGGTGGTTGTCGCTGAAAATTAAACACTAACATGATCAGCTTGGTTTCTCAATTGCATACTGCTGTAGCATCCTCAGCTGGAAAGAAACATCTTTTTCCCATGCTTGGTTTTGTGCACTCATAAGTGAGAAATAGACTAGGCACTGAAAAAGCTTCAAAATTGGTCAGTGTCTTCAAAGCTCTTAATAATAAAAATCAAAAATAAAAAATTCAAATAAATTAATAATGGGTGAATATTTTTTCATATAACAAAGTTTCCTATATTTTTTCAAACAGGTAAAAGTTTATTGGTTATCAATGTTTGTAATGCTATTAGTGATTAGTTGATTTCCAGTTTAATTTAATAATAAAAAAAATATCTTGAAAAGATTTTATTTTCTCCTTTAGTTTTAGATTTTTATCTACTGGCGTTTAAATTACATTATAAAATTTTCAAACAACTGGAACTTTTCTAAGTACAAATCATGTTTTAAACATTTCGTTTAAAACAAAACCAATTGTTCGAAACGTTGTTTAGTTTAAAACATACAACCTTGCTGTGGGATGAACCCAATTTCCGCAGTTAAAGGTAATGACATTTTTTGTGGATATATCCGCTTTACGCAGCAAAAAGGTTACAGAAATGCATACTAAACGAAGAAACTATTGACAGGAGTGTATGATTTTCAGGTTGAACATGTTGGACTGACTTCACACATAAAGGCTCCTGCAAAATTCTTACAGTTCCATGTGAGCAATTGATGCTTTATTAAAAGCCTGTGGGGTTGCAGTCAAGGCTTTTTGGACAGTTTGTGTGCAATTGGGGTGCAAGTTGAACTCTCATGCAGTTTTATGCATTGATATTCGACATGGCCAAGGTGTTGCCTAAAGAAATACATGTATCTGTTTTGTTTCATAATAAGAGAAAAAATGGTTGATCTCAGGTACCCTATTAAATAGCAACAATATTAAAGCACAAACGCTGAAAAGAAACCAATTTTACGTGCTTTTTTTAAAATTTCTTAACTTTTAAACTAATTTTGAAATAGAATTCTGCTTTGCAGGAGTACTGTTGCACTGAAATTTAAAATGGTAAAATTTATTAAAGCCAAACTTATTACATCCTAAAATGGCATGTCGAAAAAAAAAATTCAGTACATGGAACAGAATTTCTTTCTCTTCCAGCAAAATCATAATTTTTGATTTGTTCATAAGCTTTAAGAAATTCTAAGCAGAAAATTCTTCTAGACATCCAAGGAAAGGTGGCTTTAACCATAAAGATACCTAAAGCTAATCACAGGTCAAAGGGTACAAATCCCTTTTGTAGGTTTGGAGAATGGGTACATGGCTAAACTTCCTAACATCAGAATCTGATTGAACTCCAGACCCATATGAGAATATGCGGCTGTTAAATTCACTTAGAATATCCTTATGTTTAATATGCTCCTGAAAGGATTCTATAGTAGCTCAGATAGTTTCTTTCACAACTGCTATTATTTTTGCATTGGCCAATGTATTTCTTATCTTGGCTTTTTTTAAAACAAAACCTAATGCTCAAAAAAAAGTAAATAAATAAGTAAACAGTAAATATATATATATATATTATTATAATAATAAAAACTCACCACATTATTATACATGTGAAACATGGATTTTAAAAATTTTAAATTTGAATACCCTGACAATGTTTATGATGTCAATATAGTGGGAAACTGTCATTGCATAGAATGTCTGAAACTCCCAGACAATGTTTAGAATAAAATAAAATAAAATAAAATAAAATAAAATAAAATAAAATAAAATTGTCATGGTAGCTTTCATCTAGTTAAATATCCATGCAAAACCATTCGGCACATCAAAATTTCCAAAGAAAAAAAAATTCATAAATTTTATCACCAAGGCATGCACTTTATAAATATCCAAAATGTATTAAAATTAAAATTTTAGCAAGTCAGGTTGGGCAAGCACAAATCCCATCCTCACAAAATTATTTCTTTCATCCTTTTCTTACTGGATTCATTTTAACATGTATGGAATCACATAATACTTTTTGTAGACATAATCCCAATTTTCTGATTTGCTACCATTTGCTTTATATCATTTCACCTTTTAAATGTCACGAAAAACGAAGTTAATAGAATCCGCATGCAGTTAAGGACAAGAGGCAATAGTTTTCATTCCTAACAAACTTCAGCTCCCAAAAAATAGGAAATTATAATTTGTCACAAATGTGCTAGTAATTTTCGGAATATAATATGCAACCCTCCCCCCCTAATTTTTTTTTTGATAAAAATCCTATTTTCATTGCTTTTATTATATGAATATTAAATTATTTTTTCATAATACATAGTAATGATTTTTTTAACTTGTATTTCTTTTTCCTACAAATTATATTCCAAAAAATTTACCAACACCATCTTCGCAGAAGTGATGTTGCCTTTACTCCACTATTGATATCAGTGTGGTGTAATATATGAATGCTGTATATTTAATAATATGTGAATGCTGCAAGCAGTATTTATGCTTTTTGTGCTCATAAGGTAAATACTATCCAAAAAATTGCAATGTTTATAAAAATAATTAAAGCTACAAATAAATCAACTGTTTTTAAATGTTCATTTATCACTGCAGATCACTAATTATAATTCCTATATGCATTTTATATAAAAACAATGGAAGAAATTGGAAAAGAAATTATGGTGGAATTGTACATTTGC
>JAHWFO010001074.1:4267223-4282424 GCA_023313115.1 Rhysida immarginata
TGAATATCTCCAAAATGTCACATCAGAGCAAGAATCCATATATGTCGAATTTATTGACTTTGTTCGCTGGTATGTATGCTACAGTCTTTTTTCATTTTTGGAAGGGAGGGAGGGGAGAGAGAAAAAAAAAAAAAAAAAAAAAAAGGCTAAACCAATTGTCAAAAAAATAACAAAAATTACATCAAGGCACAGTTTATGTTATCCTCTAGATATGTTCTAACAAGTATTTCACCTGTGAAAAAATTACAAAAGGAAAATTTATTACAATGCATTAACTTCGAGCAGCACTCACTTTCAATGGTTAGTAATGCCATGATAAGCCACCAAATTAATGCCATCTCTTGATGCTCTCAAAGAAAATCCACGCTAAAATCCAGTGGTTACCATAGAGGAGAAATAACAGAGGGCACTAAGTCCTCACTAATTCCTTGTGTAACTCTTCGGAACAACATAATAATTAAATAGAGAAAAATTTAATTTATTCATCAATTAAACAGGCCGTGGAATTTTCTTAAATATTTTTCTCTATTTATTCATCAATATCGAAGGTAATGGCGTGAAAAAATCCTCCAAAGACCATTTTCCAATTATTATTATATTATTATTCGCCATTTAATAGTAAAGATATTCCTGGCTTGCGAACAAGGAGCCGCGCTTTAACCTATGCACATAGGACATGTTTGATAGCGTCAGCTTCCATGTCCACATTGGCTTAGTGGTTAGAGCATCGGGACGGTAACCCGAAGGTCCCTGGTTCGAGTCCAGGCCGTGGAATTTTCTTTACTATTTTTCTCTATTTATTCATCAATATCGGAGGTAATGGCGTGAAAAAAAATCCTCCAAAGACCATTTTCCAATTATTAACATAATACTTCTCTAATTCTCCTAAAACTGCTAAACGGCAAACTCTTTGCATTGTAAACAGCACTGCTTTGATCTTCTCCATCCCCAAATCGCAATTGGTAATTTTGCCTCAATATTGATACCCGAAATCGCTCACTGCACAGGCAAATGCGCACTCATCTTATTTCTCCTCAATGTTAGTTATGGGACACTCGAAATTATTACTTTTAGGATCTCCTTGCTTCTGCTATTTGCTGTTTCGAGAAGTTAGCTGCACAAAACTGGTCACATACGTACTTTCAAAATGTCAACATATCTTCTTGAATCATGAGTTTTAAGTCGATGTCAGAGAAATATTTTTTTTGAGTTAGGGAAAGAGCACATAAGCCATTTTACAGGTTGGTCAAAAATTGGAATTATATTTGCAAAATGATATAAATACTCCCATACGTAATAAAATGAATTCAGGAAGAAAAAAAATAATAATAATTTAGTGAGGGCTGGATATGAATGCCCTACCTGGAAAAATGACATGTTCACAAACTGTACCAGGAAGAGTATTTATAAAGTGTTAAAAAGGATGATAAACTTTGTGAATTTTTTTCCTCTGGAAATTTTGAGAAGTGCATTGAATGGCTTTGGATGAAAGCTACTCATTGAATTTTTTTTAATTAAAAAATCAGCGAGTCAGAGTTTGTGGGGTCTCCGCATAAATTGACTACCAATTTGGGATCCTATTCCAGGGTTGGACAAGGATGTGGAGATGCTTCTAAGACTTCAGCCATCGTGAATGCCCAGGATGATGATGTCTATCATTTGGGCAAGAACACAAAGGATATTAAAATAGCTTTATGCCAGATCACAGTTTTCTATGCCAGATCACATCTTCATTGGCACTGGAAAACCTTCTGACAAATCAACAAATACTCACTTGGGTCAGCTGCAAGACAACAATCCACAGGAACTGGGCAAGAACTTGATAACTACATGTGTAAGATAAACTGTCAAATTCCGATATGTTTTTATCATTAGAAAAATGTACCATGGAAAATTCAAAATGTCATTCAAGTTCAGAATGCTGCAATTATTTAATTGCCTCGTTGGGGGATCTTTTTATTTATTTTAGGTTTCAAATACTAGTTCGTTAATAAAATTTTCTCATCCGTGTTTAATAAGTTTCAATAATTAATAAAGTGACCCCATCCACCCACTTTACAGTTGTCGACTTTATCTTGCCAAAGAACGTTAGATGTTCTACTGAATACTTATGCTGTCTATTAAAATTCCTAGGTATACTATGTAAAGTAAAAATGAAATAACTTTATTTGTACACTGCTTATAAGAGTTACGTATTCTATGTAATATCTGTCAACTTTGAGGAGAATAATATTTGTGCGTTTAATCCAAACTAGAACTGGAGCTAATTTATATGCCAAAGCTAGAGGTTATGTTGATGAACCGGAACTTAATTTAATGAATCCAAACACAGATTCTAAAAACTAGTATATACTATAATCCAAAAATTTTGCCATTATCAGCGATTTCGTGCATACAATTTACTCATCTTATTAATGTCTCTCATAGGTTTCACCATTAAAAAATTTCACTCATTAGAATATTAAACTGTATGACAATAAAACAGCGCAAAATATCACACGCACATTACAACACAGGATGGAAATGCAAAATCGCAAAAGTTTTTTATGATACACAAAAGCTCTAGAACTGCATTATAAAGATGAGCAGTAAGAACGTACAACAGACAATGCAACCACGACATGACATGCAAAGATAGAACTGCACATGCCTGGGCCCAGCAGTGCCTTCTGAACTATTAAGACTGCAAATGTCGTTCTTCTTTAGACAAAATCACGAAGAGTATCATCACCCAGAATGTTTTGTGATGGCATGTGTGGATGATGTGAGGCGTCATTAGGCATTGACCTCAGCTACTGCAAATTACGAGAAAGTCGTAGAAAGAACATAAACTGGTCCCCTTATGCATGGTTGACCAGTTGTCAGCAACTGTGGTTGTGAATATCCAGAAAACAGGAAATCAAAGACAGGAAACAGGCAATCAAGCCGGAAATGAGTCACAATCACACAGAATCTTCAAAAGCATGGGGCTTTGTGCAGGCGCACCATTTGCATTGTTCTCGAACAGCCTGGATAGTTTGATTCAAAGAGATAAGCAATGAACAAAAGCAGGAAAGAGTAGCTGCTGATGGTTGTTCCCACAGTGCGAATATGTTATTGGAAACTAGCCATCCCAGCGGCTGCACAACTTCCCGATCGTCAGGTTTTTTGCTCACGACTTCCTTGTCTCCGACAACCGACGGGTTGCCACTGCCACGTATAAAGCCCTTTTTCAATGTACCCTGCTGTTTCTGAGCACGCCTTGCCCTTTTCCTCTTATTTTTTTAAAGTATCCATTGTAATATGCCCTTATGTCTCTGACTTGCCCTACTTTCTCATCAAAAACGCGATAATTTTTGCATAGAATATTGTTGTACTGATCTGAAACTATAATTACTTAAAGAGTTCCTAGCACTAAAGAAAAAGGAAACTGGTTCATGTGTTAAGTGATCAAAACTCGTTCAGGCAATTGAAAATGGACAGGAAACAGAGCATTACTTAGTCTTTGTATTCCCTTAGTTAAATTGCTGGGGATAATATAAGGAATCACGTATGCTGGCATTTCACAGATCTAATAGATGACCATTTCAAAATTTCTAGAAATGTAAATCAATTTGGTCTCTTAAAGATTACTGCGTGAATTCTAAGGATTTGTAAATGTCATTCTGTATTGTAAGTTTTTTTTGATTTTTATCGACATAAATTGCATTTACCATACAAAGTAGAATACATATAGTAAAATAATAAGCATTCTAATATACAAACAAGTATAATACAGTACATATGAAAAAGGTTCGTTTTATGGCATTTACAAGGGAACTACACGAAGGTGTACGAGAGCGATGGCGTTGTGTGCCAGCAATAGCGGAAGTGAGGACCAAAACGAACGTGGCGGCAAGCTGAAGCAAAATACAGCAGTTGCCAGAGAATTGCAATTAGAGCAGTGTTATTAACCAAAAAACCTTACTTTTGCTATACAATTATTTGTCTCGAAGTAATTTATAAGATGAGATAACCATCCATGAATATTATTTATATTTAAAATTGTAAAGCACCGTGATACATATTCCTCTCACCAATGCATCACGACTCGACAGCCTTGACTCCGTTTCATATGACGCCGGCCCCAGAAAATTTATGACGACTACCCAATTAATTAATAAAATGAAATAATAGAAAACGTTCATTAATTACTATACCAATTTTTTTACTGGAAGGCAATTAGTTTGTTTAGAAACATGAGAATCCATTCAATTGTTCATCTGCTGCTACTTCCATTGCTTTCATGTGAAGTGGATTCATGCTTATTGAGTAGTGGAAGAAAGAAGTTCCGTCAAGCGCATTAATACAGATAATTCGCAACCTTCGTTTTGACACTTTGTTAACAGAAATGCAACTTGGTCACCTATACTGGGCGATGGGCCCACACACCTTTTTAACTAGTAGCTTTAGACGAGTGGCATATATCGATTTTGCGTGAATCAGTAAGGTACATGTTCGTGCAGTTCCCTTGTTAGTGGAGAAACATTAAGCTTTTGAACATTAAGCCAGAGCCGTTTCTATGAATTATTAATGGATTGCCATTAACTAGGATCTTCACCTTAGTATATTAGGCCTAGCAAGGAAATGATCCTAGATGCTTGTAGCATTCTGTATTTGTAAACGAAATCGTTGTAAAACAAAATGATAAATATCCACAATTTTATTGTTATTACTTTATAAATTGTGTTAATTTGTCAACGAATTAATACAACTGCTTTACTATTTTGGAGAATTTCAGTGCTAAATTTGATTTTTCTCCAACTTTGTAGTTGGAGGAAAAAAGAACGTGATTTAAACATTAGCACACATTTATTTATTTTGAATTTCGCAGGAACAGAGAAAATAATTAAGAGATAAAGAGGTTTCTGAATATGGAGGATTACTGTTAAATCAAGATTTTTAGGTATTAAAGATATGGAGAATGATAAAAGATAAAATGGCATGCGTATAAACAGTTCGCCGCATAAAAGTGGAGCGACTAGCATCAGAAATGCACAAACTGTGCATGCTTGCGAGAAACACAGCATGGAATTGAAAGGACACAGGATGCGGTTCCATTTGATTCCCCTGGATAAAGATGAGGCGGAGGAAATCTGCCGCAATATTGAGAAACTATTAAGTAAAGATTTGATTAGGCCTTCAACTTCAAAATTGCTCTCATGTAAAATCGTCTTTTTTGAGTTATGTCATCGTGGTCGCAAATGAACGATAACTACGAGGGATGATCAACAAAGACTAATACAGCGGGTAACGTGCCCCTCCTCAACGTAAATCCTGGCTAATCATCTGGCATGCAACAGACACTTGCCAATGAGATCGAAAAGTTTTTTCGCAAATTTTTTTCGTAACACACAAGAAAATGACGTCAAAATTTTTCGTTTTCACATGAAATTTTGTAAAATTTCTCTTTACAAACAAAAAAAAAAAGTAATTACTCTAATGTTTTTAAATGCCTTACATTTTGCTGGCACATGAAGTCAAAATTTGACAAAGCAAGGTTTTCCAAGAAAATGTTTTGAGATAACAAGGGAAACATACATTAATGTGGGGAAATAAAAATTGTTTGCGATACCAAGGTTCGACTATTATAATACAGTAAAAACCTTTTCTTACTAACTCCCACTAAATGAACAAATGTTATTGTCCCGTCACCTTCCTTTTAAATGCATTAGTAAAAACCTCTTATGAAAGAACTCCCACTTTATAAAAATTTCAGATTAATGAAAACAAATATTGGCCGTCCTATAATATTCTTCAGAACAAAAGTTCGCTAAAAAAATATTGCATGGTATTTGCAGTTTTGAAAGTTTAGAGGACCAATATTTGAGGAGTACATGGGGGTGGGCAAAAATTTAGAAATGTGTGCAGACGAAGAATTTGTAAATGCATTGGAGATGCCAGAAGTCTCTGTGGAGGAAGAAGTGGAAATGGAGTATCCAAATCCTCCAGTGTAAGAGGACACTGTTTTTCATTTGTTTTCAGAAGGATACACAGATATGTGTCGTGAGTTCGTTTTGGAAAGTATAAATACCATTGCGAAGAAAATGAGAGAAAAGGGAAGGCATAAGTCTTTGCTGTCTTATTTTTAAAAAAAAAATTACTGGAAATAAAACATAGTTGATGCCATGCTACATGTAAGAGTTCTGGAAAAAAAAAAGCTTTCCGCTTATAAGAATCCAATTTTTTTCCCCATGTTTTTTCCAATTTGACTCTGGATATAAGAGCTCATCATAATTCTTCATGCTTTTAATCAAAGCAAAGTTTTCATTCGTTCAGAGATTCCACATGCTAAAAGCCAATCAGAATACTATATCATTTAATGTGCAGAGATATGTTACGTGCTTTCGGCCTGAATTAAAGTGCATTAACAAAACATTCTTGATTTTGCAAAAATATGTTGATATTTTAAAAACTATGCATGTGATTAAAACCAACAACTATTCAAAATTGCTTTCAAAAAGGGAGACCCTCCCGCCATCCGGATCCCCTGGAAGTGAGTGAAATAAAGCCAGTAAAGTTTATGCGCATTTTCACAAAAAGAATTTGATGAAAGTCAACATTAATAAAGATCTTCAATGTTATGGTATACTAACTCATCAGGAAATTGGTGAATTGGTTAATACAGGCTAGGTGGCCAAGGATGCTAAGGCACATGCAGGGGTCGCACTGCTGATCGCCACTTTCGCCAATGGCCCCAAAAAAAATCGAAGTGGCAAATTTTATTTAGAAGTGGCAAAAGTCGGCGGCGGGAAAAAAAAAAATCATGTTTATATCATAATTTTCCTTAATTGTCATTCTCATCTGGGGCTATTCTTGAATTACTTCTAACTTGAAGTTTAAAATTATTCAGATCATTTAAGTTGTCCGTATTCGACGTTTGGGCATTGACACCTGCATTATTGGGATCATTGTTGCCAATTAGTAGATATTCCAATAAATTTTGTTGATTTTACATAAAAATTATGCAAAAATCTTCCGAATTTAGTGGATTTGTACAATTGAATTCAGTGGATTATTTTGCTCGGATTTAGAGGGAAAAACTTTTTTGAGTTGGCAACACTGGTGGCTAAAATAATACGAAAGTGGCTAAACAGTGACTACAGAAAAACTAATTCCAGATCCACCCCTGCACATGTCTTGTCTCTCGTTATCAGCGACACACGAGTTCAAATCCTGCCGAGGGCATGGATATTTGTAATTGTTTGTTTGGTTGGTATTAACGTCCCTTTCAACTACTATGGTCATATCATGACAGTGTTACAGGCTTCGCAAATTTTGCCTTGAAAGGGTTCTTTAACGTGCAGTCGGCAAACGACTACAGAGGACCAATGGCTTTACTTCCCTTCCGTGATCTCAGGATTTCCCCCCTGAAAAAATCCTCGTCGTCCTCGGCCGGGGCCAAGCCCATATCCTCGGCATCAGAGGCGATCATGCAACCACTGAGGCCGATGTTTGTGTTGGTCCCCTTATTAACAAGCTTAAATGACCAAGGAAAGCCTCAGTAGGCTAGGCTCAATTTCAAATACTGTAGATCAAAGGTTATTTGACATCCTCAACACTTCAAAAGGTAAAAGAGGAATAGAAACGATAGGTTAAATGAAGAAGAGGCAGTGGATGCAGAGAAAGAAGCAGAGCTTGAAGAACCACCAATATCAAAACATGAGGCGTTAATAGCTCTTTTGATTGTTAAACAATTTTTAGAACAGAATTTTATGGAATAAGAGTCTTATTACGAAGCAAAGGCTATGATTCTAAACTAAAACTTTCAAATACTGTAATCAAAAACAATTAAACATAACAGATTTTGTTTAAAACGTTGAGTACATTTGTTATAACAAAAAAAAAAAAAAAAAAAGGTAATAAGTGTCTTGTTTTTGTAAACTCTGCTTGTAAGAGCCCTTTCCAATTCCCCGACTTGGGTCTTATAAGGACTGTATAACTATTAAACCTTATGTGCAATTAACTGGAAATTTTAAAATTTTGTTCAGGAGAGGTTTCACGAGTTTTAACATAAAAACTCGTCGATCGCGACAAATTATGAGATGGCCAAGCGACACTAGCATCTCAATAGACAGAAAATATCCATGGCATGCCCATTCCTCTTTTATAAAAAAAAAAATCGTTCTCATGTGTAATCTAATTCTATCGTCAACTTTAATCGCAATATTATTGCCTTTCTCCAACTTTTACACCGTAATCACGTGCAGTAAAAAAAAGTGTTGTTATCGTTTTTTATTAATAATAATAGAAAACGTCCGTGTGAATCGTTTTGTTTCCATCCTAAAACATGAGCATGGTTTTATTTTGACAGGTTCGATCGCTTCTAGCGAACAGTTCAGTTTATAATGCAAACGAGTGAAGCAATTTGTATGGTTTAGTCGGCTCTAACCTAAATTCAACACTTCGTAAAGGAGTTTCGAGATAAAACAACTCATCCGCCAGTTCGTGACAATCGAGGCAAGAAAAGGCAAATAATAATAATGAAAATCGTTTGAACCGATTTCACGACACACGAACAGAGAGTTGTTTTTTGCTTTATTTATTTATTTTTAAATTGTTGCTGTTTTTCTGCGTTGTTTTTTTAAGGCTGTTTCAGAGCAGCAGTATATTTATAACCGATCGTGCATTTTTTTTTTAAACTAATAAATCCTTTAACACACAATCACCCTACTTCCATCGAAAGTCACACTTTTGTTGAGAAGAGAGATAGAGAGAGAAAAGTGACCGTGCATTGTGTTCTCCCGTTTAAGGCTGCTGACGATCTACGATTCTAACGTGCGAGCACAGTAAGGTAGCATTTTCGTAAGACAACGTTTTTTTCCCCCGGTGGAAACACGTCTTTATTGATAAGAAGCAATAGCATTCAATCGACACAAGTCTTTGTTTCCTTCAGCCAATACATCGCGCCATGTTCAAGTCGGATTATCCCCTAAGAAGACAGAATTCTTCGATTGAATGGCGTAAAGACCGAATAATGCTTACCTTTCCAGCTGCTCTTCCGAGTCGAACTATTCCTAATTTGAATCCAGACATGGAAGGACTATTATCTATTGTTTCTAGCAATATTTTCATGAAAGAAAAATGATTGCAGATCACAGTACAATCAACAACACATACAAAAGTAATGCTCGCTAAAGCGAATCGGTCTCACCAGGTGGCGACACTCGCCGTGCTCTGACCGCCGCCAACGGGGAATAGAGAGGAAGAGAAGGAAGAAGAAAGGAGGAAAAGAATTGAAATAAAAAGAGAGGAGACGACAAAAACCCTCGTTTTCCTATACACACTCGCAGGACTCCCTTCCCGCCACCTTCTCCCTCTCTCCTCCCAAGAAAAGGTGGCGGGAAGGATGTGTGAAATATAATGAAATTCAGTGGAAACTTCGTAAAAATTCTATTTTCACGCCATCTATATAAAAAAAACTCGTTAACCACTGAGCACGTTTCCTGTCTTTCTCTCTAATGCAATCCACTGTGTGTTTTCATAGGAAAGAGCTTTATTTTCTGAACACGTTTTTGTTTAATTTTTCTTTTCACTTTATGACTAATACCTTCTCCTATATCTATTATCATAACTAGTAAGACGGTCAACATCCTTTTATGTATGTTTCTCTCATTTTAATATTTTTCTAAATTTGAATATTTTAAGTTGATAAAATAACCTCATTGTGTATTATCAAAGACACCCCCCCCCCTGTTATGTGTTCTTGGTATTATGAAATAAATAAAATAAAATAAATTGAAAATACTAAAGTTCACCAAAAGACTCTGGGTTGACATCATTCGAGTTCTGTTTTAAATTTACTTCACATTAGTTGTTGTGTTCCTTTAAAATTGATGCCAATTTCCATTTGATGAAGTCTCTTGGAATTCTCATGTTAATTATGGACAAATGGTGAAATACAAAGGTGATATTGTGAAGAAAAAGTGAAGAAAACAACATCAGTTCTACAAGGACACAACGACTAATGTGAAGTAAATTTAAAATGAAGTGATATCAACCCATGAACCTTTTGGACTTTTGGTGAACTTCGATTTATTTATTTTATTTTATTTATTTCATAATATACAATGAGATTATTTTACCAACGTAATTGTACAGAATGGCCTCCTTATTTATTGATTGAATATTTTAAAAATGACATTCATCCCCTGGAAATTTTCGAGAACACGAAAATGGTTTACGGGTTCCAGTCCATCAGGGACGATTTTTTTTTTTTTTTTTTTTTTCATTTTTAAATACCTTTTAATACCTTTTAACTAGAAGTGCTTCTTTTTTAATATTTCAATCCAACTAGTTTCATTTAAGCATATTGCGTTTTTGTATACGCAAAAACTCCCACGATACAAATGACAAACCTTTCTCTCCTTGTTATTATGCATTAAGTTGCTGGAAAAACGAAAGTTTTCTCCAGTCATTAAAAAGTTGACATTGAACTTTACACATAATGATAAGGAAAATTTTTTATCTCATAAAGTAATATTCAATTTGCAACCTGAATTAATCTTCACGCAGCTATCTATTTAAAGAAAACCAAATTTCTTATTCCCGCGCAAAATGAATGCCATTGTATCGTAATACAATTAAAAAGTTACAAAAATAACAAAGCAATTAAGTTAAGAACAACAAAAGACGAAGGCGGAGGAAGAAGAAAAAAAATTGAGAGTCAAAATAAGATTGCACAGGTCAACAAACCCTAGGCTCTCCTTGACCACAAACCAAGGAACCGGTTATATGTTAATGGCACCTACGTTTAGGACAATAAGTTATTCGTGTTCAAGCCATGACAGGAAAGAGATTTTTGAACATTTCATCTAATTAATTAGATGGCCAATCTGTAAATGAAGCGAAATTAGATGATACGTCGTCGGCATTAAGGAAAGTCATCTCGATCTACGCGTCTTCCGCGTTCTGAAGTCTTTCAAGAATTTCCCGACCACAGAATACATTTTTATATAAAATTAGATTATTTTATAATAAATTATCTTTTTTTTTTAAATAAAATTTAACATATAGTATATGAAGTTTAAGTTTAACATATCAGCATCCTGATTACAGTCATCTTTCAACATGAATCTTTTACTACTGGAGACTAGAAATGCATTGTGGTGGTGTGTTTGTGCTTAATTTTATTGAATGAAAGTTGACATTGTGTCCCATAATTCTAGAACAAATTGAATGTGACCCATTTCAGAGTGAACAGTACACATCTGATAGAGATCACAATAAGGAAGACGGCTCATTCATCTGCAGTCAGTGCATTTGAATCCGCGTTGAAGTGCAAATGACATGCTTTCGATAAAGATCCTGCTTCATCCTTAAATCCCAAATCCGTTATCATCTAAATAAATGTCAACAGTTTTCTAAAGTAAAATTCGATTCATATTTGGTCTCCCTTTGATATACAGGATTTTTTTTTTTAATATCTCACTCAATCCTCTTTTATCAAGCTCCTCTTGATAACACTGTGTACTGTGCTTCAGTCGGTGTCTCTTCGTGTCAGTTTTTTATTATTAATATTTATTTTTAAATTATTTCTTCGGAATTTAAAGCTGAAGATTCAAAATGTGGTTTCAATTGGAGGTTGCCATACATATAAATCTCCGCCATAGACCACCGTACAATGCCCTGCTTAGCTTTTTTTTTTTTTAATTCTTTTGCGACATCCAAGGCTGGTTTTATAATTAGACGAATCTTGGCAAACCCTTGAGAGAGGGCGCAAACAAATCTAGTCCCTTTATTAATCTACAGATAGTCTTTAAGGATGCCTATTGATCGTAGCTTTGTCTAAGGAACACTGAGAAGAAACCTAAAACTTTGACGCGTCTCCAATAAAAGAAAACTGGGCGTGACTAAAGAAACACCGAATCGTTGTTATATCTAAATTACCTTAATAAACCTCTGATATTGCTCATTCACCTTGATAAAGGTATTTTTTAATCGGTGTCATAATACTATTATTTATTCTGAGAACTCCGAGTTAATGTTAAAACGAGTATTTCATAATCCAGTTAAAGATAAAAACGGAAATACAGCTCAACGTCTCAGACGTTTAAAAATACTCTTAAAACAGTTTCATTTATTTATTTCGTATTCACAAAAGGATGGTGCAAATGTTGTTCTTAATTTTCGTATCATTTGGCGTGTCTTTCAATAAGAAAGTGGTTGATGAAACCTGGGAAGGCTGAAACTGTGTGAAATGCGGGGAAGCATTTGATCTTCGTATTTCTTCTTTCCTGTCTTGCTCATGAATATTTCGAGTCCCTTTTTCTAACGCTTAAGCGTACGCAATGATTTTTTTGAAGCTTAGAAATATTCATAATAGGCGAACTAGTTTTTTTTTTTTCCTTTGCCGTCCGTTGGCCTTTTGGAGCTATGCAAATGAGTACATGTGAGCGTTTGTCAGTATTTGTGCATACAATTTTATGTTGCTGGCAAATACGTAAATTTAACATCAAATTGGCCCTTTTCCTTTTCTCACATTTCCCCACAATATCCAGTAGCACGTTATACTTTCATTTGGCCCTGGGCAAATTCGAATTTTGGGCCCTAGAGACATGGCATTGTCTCTATCAGTGGCTGCCTCTAGCCATATATAATTAAGAGGATGTTTCTGTCGGGACCACATTCATTGAAATCTATTCGTTCATTCATGTTATCATAGCATTTGAATCCCTATTCAAATTACCAATTTGAAGTAACACATTAGAAATTAACTGACAAAACAAGAGCAGCTGGTGTGAGTCTTAATGAGCGAGATTAGCATCTTTGAGGGAATTTGTTTTTAAATACAGGACCTAAAGCCATAGGTAATACATTAAAAAGGTTCAGTGCATTTCTATCTACTTTTACAGCCTTATTTTGAGACCATTAAGATAAGAAACTTTTAAAAATATTAAAAAAAAAAAAGTGTTGCACATTTATCTATTTGTTCTATATTTATTGCAAATACGTGCTCGTGCAAATATTATTCGCTGATAACGAATACTATATTTGTCACATGTCATAACGAACCCAATGAAAGGTTCACAAAACATTACTATTAAAACATAAAAACAAGGTGGCTGGCGTTGACGATGAACTGAAGACAATGCACCCGCAGTTGGTGCTTATTTCCAGAACAGGTGGACCCTTGACAACTGTGCAGCTGCTTAACAAACGAGATAAAAAGGCTTTCACGGGTGAATTTCCTTCTTTCTTTCTCTTCCTCTAATGATCGAGAGTAAACAGTCAAAGGTGGACTGGAAAAGGCCCCATTTACGACTGGATGAACAGCTATCAAAAGATGATTGTTCTGTGCAGAAAATTTACCTCATGTGTGAAGAATTGGTATTTAACAGTAGTGCTTGCGTCTATTCCGATATGTACACTATTGATATTGAATAACTACTAACGAAAGAACTGACGTTCGCCTTTCTTTCTCGTACAACCATAATTGCATTAATTGTAGTGTTTGTGGGAAGGAGATAAATTAAAATAAACCAATTTCAAATTCGATTAAAGCGGTATTTACCTCTCGTGCAATGCTCTAATTTATATTTCTTTTTTTAGACCTCAGAATAAAAAAGGTTAAGAGTCCGCTGACATTCAAATTTGATGTCCATTTTTCTGCGGTAATTAATACTGTCATTTCGTGCATGATTTCATAATCTCGATATACAGGGTGAATCAAAAGTCTGCTACCCTCATACAATTTCAAAAAGAGTGGAGATACAACAAATCTGTTACAGGCAACATATAGGAAGTTAGATAGAGGCTAAATAACGGTGGTGCCAAATTTGACCTTTGACCTTGAATTAACCATGTAATTGTAATTTTGTAATCGTACAGGTAGAGAAAATTTTCCAACTGCAAAATTGTAGCGCTCAAAACGCTGATTTTAACAAAAAAAAAAAAATTAAAAATAAGCGTAACAATAAACCCACTACAACAAAATGAAATGTCAGTGCTCAAGCAGAACTGGAGAAATGTGTGGTGTGGACTATGGAATGACATCTTGGTGAGATCTGTTTTCTACAACGGTTGCCCGTACAGGAGTAAGTTACACAGAAATGATTTTGGATGCCTTCTCTCACGTCAGACTGTTTAGACCGTCAGAACTTTTGACTTTAGTGCAGTGCCGCCTCATGTGGTTCCACACATTTTGCAGCCATTGCACGTCAACGACTGGATGACATGTTTCCACATCGATGGATCGGCCGAGGAGGTTCAGTTTCTTCGCTACCACGTTCGCCTCATTTGACACCACTTGATTTTTTTCCTTTGGGGGATACATCAAGGACAACGTGTATGCCACTACCCCAGCATCAATAAATGATTTGAAACAACGAATTCCGGAAGCTTGTACAGACATTTTACCCATCATGATGTGTGATGGGCGTTTTATCTGTACAAGCTTCCATTTCAATTGTTAGACATTGTTGCTAAGTAAAATTAACAATGTTCTAAATTGAAATTGGAAATTTAATTGGATACGCCCAGTCAAACTTTCTTTGGACAGAGCAAGGAAGATTAAAAGTTTCTTTTATCTTCCTTGGGAGAGAGTACTGTACAGTATTTATTTATACACGGTGTCCAAAAAAGGGCTGATGGTAAAATGGAATAGCAGACAAATGATGAGTTATTAAAGTTATTCTTGCAGGAGATTAATGTGTGAGGCCAGAAGCTGGTTTTGGTACGTTTCATTGTGTTTTGCGGACCGATCTTTTTGGGCTGCTCATAATGACATTTTTAACGGCGACCGCGGACATCCGAAGATGCCCGCCAATTCATCCACAACATTTCTCGTACAACTCTTTTACTGTATTTGGATAGGTTGGCGGGCATCATTGGACGTCTGCGGTCGACATGACGGCACTCAATGTCCGGAAAACACAAGGGAAACGTATCAAAACAAATTCCTGACTTTCATTTAGGCTACTGCAAGAATAATAACTGCCATTGTTTACCTGCTATTCCATTTTAAAAATCCTCAGTCCCCTTTAAGATCAGGGCCGTCCAAATCGTGCACGTCGCCCGCGTGCAACATAAAAAGCTCGCGGGCAAACCCAAGGAGATAGTCCAAAACTCAGGAGGGGAGTGGATGCAGTTTTTTCTATGCAGTGTGGGGGCGATTCCGTTAAATGAGGCATTATTTCTTTTGTCACATTAAAACGAAGGTAATAAAATGGTAAACTGCCTCGT
>JAHWFO010001074.1:4282524-4319124 GCA_023313115.1 Rhysida immarginata
TAGTGGACAGAAATCTTGGACAGCCCTGCTGTAGATGCAGACATGTATTTATTTTTTGAAAATTTTACCTCCAGTTTTTAAAATTGTATTCTGCACTTAAACATAGCCTGTTACATGAAGAACGTCTATTCCGTAGTCTAAACAATATTCGATTCTCGCCACGTGTTCGCCAACATTTTTTTCAATAAATTTATCCCTGCCTTCGAAGTTTCAATAATAGCGAATCCTTAGCATATGCTCATTATAAGAAAATCAAGAGAATATAAAATCTGGCTACGATGTTTTAATATTTCTCACAAATATTTACACGAACAACCAGCCAAGGCACTTGATAGTACATTGTTTTGTTGGAAAACTACTCCTGACTGGAACCCTTGTATAATTGTGGGGCATATCCACGTACTGTTTATTGAAATGATGGGCTCATTAAAAATTATGGCCAAAACATTCAATGAAAACCTCTCTGAGAATCGACTTAATAAAATGCCACAATTTTCTTAGCTTTAATATTGCCTCGGACTAATTACTAATGACTCCGCTGATGAAGGAGACAGAGCTCCGGAATGTACATATGAATTTTATAAAATTCCTTCATATAGAATTGTGGTTTCTTTTCTTCCTTTGTTGCTATCCTAGTTTTGGCTCTCGTATATTTTTATAAGCGGAATTTACAAAAAAAAACTAAATAGTAAGTTATTATTCCTCTTAGGATTCATTTAACCCTTTCACTGCGTAAATAAATTTCAACAGATGATAATGCGCGCACCCACGCCTCCCGTGAAACCACCATGATGTTACAGAAATTCCGGAAGCATCATGGAACATCCTGCCTATAGCCCAGGCTTTCACCATGTGATTACCACATCTTTGAGAAGCTCGAGAAGATATTGCAAGAGAAGCATTTCAATTCGGACGACAACGTGAAGGATGCAGTGAGACCTTTTCATAAAACAACCGCAGTCCTTCTAAACCAGGGGTGACCAACCTGCGGCCCACCAAAGGAATTTATGCGGCCCGCGAAACGAACCATTTACTGTAAAATTTATTAACAAGTAAGATTGTACGTGGTTAATCTTTCATAAAATATTTGAATGTGATTTGAATTACAAATGGTTGGCCCCCTGAAAACCTTCAAAAATTTATTTTGGCCCGATTCAAAAAAAGGTTGGTCACCCCTGTTCTAAACCAAGGGCATTGACCTGCTGTGCAAACGATGGGGCTAATGCCTCAACAAACAAGGTGATTACTTTTAAGTTTCAAATAAATGTATTACATATCCAGACCGTGTCCACTTTATAAGTACAGCCCAAAGTATACAAACATTTTGGAAAAGGACATTACAAAATTGACGAAAGCACATGGAATAAGATGGATCGGATACAAGGCGGCAGTTTCTACAGTTCTCTTGAAATCATATTGTTGTCATTTCTCACTTGGAAAATATGTCTGAATAAGCTTCAGTTAAACCAGCTGATAGGCAGAAGGTGGGTGTATATGCAAGACGGATGAAGACTATCATATTTGTAATACATTTGACTTTCTTAAATGCTGTTCTCAGCCCATTGTCTACATTATCAAAGGAGTTATAGGCAGATGCTGTTAGTTGGAAGATCAGCCTCGGTGGCTCAGTGGTTGCGTGATTGCAAGGTTGCCCGAGAACGCGGGTTCGATCCCGGCCGAGGACGACGAGGATTTTTTCAGGGGGAAAATCCTGAGATCACGCACTTCCTTCGGAAGGGAAGTAAAGCCGTTGGTCCCACGTAATCGTTTGCCAGCTGCACGTTAAAGAACCCTTGCGAGCCAAAATTTGCGGCCCCTATTAACGCCGTCCTGAAATGACCATGGCAGTTGAAAAGGACGTTAATACCAAACAAACCAAACTAACTGTTGGAAGAACTTAGAATGTCAGAAATTCCATCTTCGACATGTGCCACCACCGTTTCTTCTCTGATGCATCAAACTAAAACTCAGGAAAATGTTTCTTTCAAAGGAGTTTCCTTGACAGATGTTAAACGGGGAGTAGCTACATTTACTGACAATGTATCTAGATACGTAAAAGAATTAACAGGATACATGAAGATTTGGCGGCAATACCAATTCTAAAATGTTTGTCACTGATAGATTGTAGAACGTGGCCATAGAATGTAGGGGAAATTGAAGATTTTTGCAAACAAGAACTCTCGATATTTTGCAATCATTTTAGTGATCACAAAATGATGTGGAGTGGAGTCAGCTCAAAATCTTATGGTTGCAGTCTTTGAAACACCTCTCTCAGAAGAACTTTGTACAATGCATTATTCGTTCTTATTGGAAAAATTTCCAAATATAGCTCATGTGTTCGGACTGTTACTTGTTTTATCGCTGTCTAATGCAAAGTTGGAAAGGTGCTTTTCTGCAATGAACCGAATCAAAAGTGGCTGGGGAAATGGTTTAGGTGAACAAACACTGGAGCATCTCCTTAGAGTAACCTTGGATGGTCCTGGATGATTACGACATTACGAAAGCAGTGGACTACTTCTATGTAACGAAACCACGCCGTGCAAATGTGTTACCGTATGGCAAGCACTCTGCATAATATCATAAAGATTTCTTACTATTGCAGATTTGGTTTCCTAGTATTTATAATCTACTCATCTCAATAAAAAATACCAAAATTAGTTTTATTTCTGTTTCATATATAAACCGACTATTTCTACTACACATTTTGACAAAATTGCAAAATTACTATGCAATTTAAAGTTTGCAGTGACGCTACACAAAATAATCGAGCCTTGCTAAAGTGTAGGGCCTAATTGTCATGGTCTGTGAATTTCAAGAACTGCATCTACGTTTTTTTTTTCAGGTGGGGAGGAGGGGTTAATGTACATCGATCCAGCTACTGACAATCTGAAGGTTACTTTTAACACAAATAACTTATCCTTCTTATAAAAATTACATCATGTTTGCGATGTGGAATAAACTTCGAAATTTTAAAGTTTTCATTTTCGGTTATTTCGACTTTCAATCTTTTATAAGGAATAGATGAAAGTACCTCTATGAAAGTCATAGAATTTGAAACGATATGCCTGTTCGCTTTTAAATTCAAATCCCAGTTTCCATTTAATAGTGTGCGTAATAATATTTAGAGCGGATACGAAAAAAAAAACAACACCACCACGATTTGAGGGCTTGATATGCACAATGAAATTTATTAGAGTTTTGAATAAAAATTCAAATTTTAAAAGGCGTCGTTCAATAATAACAATGTTTCACAAATGCAATCCCCTGTTAGAGGATCTATTTCGATACGTAGTTCTGATATACGCGGCGTTGCTCGGGCTTTTTTTTGATGAAATTTTGCAATATCTGAATTTGAATATACATAAAACATGAAAAAAGCTTAGAATTAATATAGTAAAAATTCATAGAGAAGAAAAGAAAAGAATTCTTTTATATAGAACAAGACTAACTATTTCCTCTCTAACTTCATGACCAAGTATATCGGAACCGTAAACCAGGTATGATAAACTATAAAACAGACACCTCTATCCCCTCTCATTCTATGCACGCAAAATGAGAAATTGAAATTTCCTCTAAAGTAAGATGATGGATCTCCATAGTAACAGTTAGAAAATAGCAGAAAACAGAACACAAATTCTATGAATCAGTTTACCAACAGTATAACTTTTAAACGCCAAATATAGTGAGAACATAAAAAAGTTAATATTATAAACATGAACATGCTAAACACCAGAACAACTTAATCCTAATAACACCAGTGCTTACGCTTATTTTGTAAATCAAAACATGAAACAAAATTTAATCTTTCAAAGATCAGACCGGAAGTTGATCTACAAAATGCGGAAATCACTCGTTGCTATGGAAATCCCACGCTTACGCATGTGCAATCAATTTAAAATGACAGAGCAAAGGAAATTTTCAATTTGTTTTTTTCGGTACATATCAGTAGTAAAGTGATTTCTTTTTAATTTTCTGAATTTTCTGAATGTTAATTTATGATATATCATAAAAAAAAATCCGGAAAACATAAAATACCGGAAAAGTGGTTCCAGAAAAAAAAAAAAAAAAAAAAAAAAACCCCCAACAAGCAAACAGTTTATCGCGTTAATTGCCATCATCATACCAAATTTTATTAATCTAGACCTATTACTCGCAAAAATACCGGAAAAACTGCGAGAAATCGCATCTTTTTAGGGAGGGCCGTAGGAGCACAAAGGAGTAAAACCTGAAAAAAGCAGAAATTATTTTTTTGCAAATTATGTGACCAGCAAAGTATTAACTGTTTCAAATTATGTTTTTAGAAATATGACCATCAAAGTCTTAGCTCGGCTGTATCAACTTTTCAGGCTTTTTCGTGGACCCCTTTTTCGAATTCACGCGCTATAACAGTGGCCGTAAAGAATACCAAAATAATGGCATGTCATAGAACAATTGATTCACCAAGAATGAATAAACTGCTACGTTCATGATCATCTTTTAAACATGAAAAGGTTGATACAATACGCTTGTGTTTCTCTTGCTTTCTGTAATAACATTTCAAAATGAGGAGGTATAGCATTAAGTGATGAAGGGAAAAATATTGGCTTTCCACGAGGCAGGTTGGTCTTCCCGCCATATCAGTGTCAATCTTGGCAGTTCTAAGACTGTAGTCTTAAACTTTTTGATACGGCACACGAAAAAATCAACTGGGAGGCCAAGATTGTTGTCAGGAAGAGCAGACCGCCTTGTTGTTAGAAAGGCAAGTACACAAAAAAATAAGAGTGCAAAACAGATTGGACATGAAACTGGAACAAAAAGCATATGTGTGGACAATTAGGCGATCAATTCAAAGGTCCAACTTCATGGAATTGTCAGGCCTAAGGCTGCATCAAGGCTCAAACCAGCTCACAAAGATGCCAGGATGAAGTTTGCAGAGGAGCACATTTTGGAGAAGACGGACTGGTCCAAAATCATCTTTAGTGATGAACCAAATTTAACTTTGATGGACCAGACGGAATTCACTCCTATTGGCAGGATATAAGAAAGGAGCCAAAGTATTTTTCAAAAAGACAGCAAGGTGATGGATCACTGATGGTATGGCCTGGCTTTGCGGCAGATGGGAAGCTTAAACAGGCCTTTCTTGAGGGACGACAAAACAAACTTAAGTACATGAAAACCATGGAAGAGTATCTTCTGCATAATTGCTTGAAAAAATTATATTTTTCAGCAAGACAGCTGTAGCATTCACGCTGCCAAAGACACAATGCAATGCTTTGCTGCACAAAACATCACTGTATTGGACTGGCCATCTATTAGTCCCGACCTGAACCGTGGAAAACCTGTGGGGCATAATTGTTTGTCGTGTTTATTCTCATTTTGCTCCTAACTGTAGTTGCTATGATTTTCCAGCGCCGTCTGGATCATACACAACAAACCCTATATTTCGTTGCTGAGCTATAACGTTTCAAAGAGTGTATACATCAATTTAGTTTACTATAGTTATTCTATACATCCATTGAAGCTGCCCAATAGACATAAGCATGGATACTTCCACCAAAAAAAGCGTCAATTTTCTCTGCAAGGAAAATTTAACATCATTTTTACCATCGGTTCAGGGAAAGAGAAGAAGGATGTTGCAACTGAATTTTGGCTTCACAACTTCAACACTGTCAACATCGCACCAAAATTGCAACAGATTCAAAGGAACTGAATGTCGTTCCTCAACGGAAGATACGATGTACTCTACATGAAGATGTGGAAAAAGCTATGCTCATGTGGTTCGAAGCAGCACGTTCCCGTAAGTGGGCCTCTGAAGCCAAAACACTTGGTCATCACAATTTGCAGGGAAATGTCGGGTGATAGATTCCGTGATCGTTATGGCATCGTTGCAAGAACTATTTGTGGTGGGAAGTTGAAGTCCCATTTGAAAAAGCTAATGAACGACGATCGGTGAGATCAAAAAATAAAATAAAATAAAATCATTGACTCCTACAAGAGGGAGGACATCTTCAGTGCAGATTAGAGTTCCTGTAAATTTTACTTACAGGGACTCTAGTGCAGATGAAACACGAGGATTTTTTTTTTTTTAATCACCGAGTGATGATAATTATGAAGAACAGATATTAGAGCCTAAGATCACTCAAAAGATGCTTTTTTAACTTTTGCTGATTTTTTTTAGGTGTTTTTGATTAAAATTTGGATATTTTTGTTTAAAATTAAGTGGATTTTTTAAGACAATTTCTTAATCTCCAAATTTTTTTGTCCTAGAAGTAACCTTTACCCAGTATACGTCTTTAATATTGGATTATGAAAGTATTTTATAAAATAATTATGAAATCTAAATGAAAAGAATATTTTATTTTTAATAATTATTGGGCCGTGCAGTAATGAATACTCAATGATGATAAACCGACGAGGCTTATGAGCAGAAGGTTTTGCATGACTGATCGAGCGAAAAGGCGGGAAAACACTGATGCATTGGAAACTAGGTTAATTAATAATTAAACCACGCCAATCTGCAGATGACAATACGCTACATACCATCAATTACGGAGGAGACAGTCACATTACCAAGCAAACCATAGTAGAAGACTACTTTATTCTTTTCCACCATCAAGCACACGAATTTCACAAATGAGTTACCGATCCCAATACCGGAAGTGACGAATTTATGAAGAAACGTCACTTCTCATTCGTCTGCACCACTTCCGGCGGAAAAGCGGTTCGTGAATTTTTACCAAAAAAATTTTCTTCTTTTTTAATTCGTTGCATGGGTGTTTATTTTCGAAAAACGCTCAAACAATTATTCCAGATTTACTGTAGCAGGTGCTTAACGCATCCTATTCTCATCAGTCCGCGCTTTTGCATAAACACCTCGCGAACGAAAGGCCATTCTGTAGAAGCGATCATGTCCACGCCAAAGTTAGACAACATCCCCGATGTGGAGATCGATCACGGACGATTCAAGTATATTTTAATCAAAGTATATGATACAAAAGACGGACAAGAATTCAGCAAGGCTATTGTAAGAGGGTACAACTGGGCCGCTTATCACGGTGAATATATTAACATATTATTTATTCGTTTTTCTTTGTGTTCTTGACTTAGCTTGGTTCCTTATTTACTTTTAGAAATATTCCTTGTATGTAAATATATATGCACATGTTTTTTTAATGTAGAAAGGTATTTTGGACGGAGTACATGAAATAAGAGGAGGAGATGGGAGGATAACTAGAAATAGCAGGATGTGAGGAACAAAAAAAAGAGGAGAAGAATTATATAATAATAAATAATCGGTTGACCGATTTTATTCTGAATGTGGGTAACTTGATTGTTAATAAAAGGAGAGAGCTATCGGTTAAAGGGAGTTCTCGTTGCCATAAGTAGTAGGAGTAATTTAAGTACGGAGCATGAGAAGTCGGCGAGTATTTAAATTAGGAACAGATTCCAAAACAATAGAGGAGACGACGAGTGTGCAGAGGTTATATCACTGAGCAAGCCCACTCACTTTTTGCTTTTCTTCTGACATTGACCGAATTTCCAAAGGACGCTTTCACCTTGGCTGATCACTTTCAAATGTCTCAAGGTTTACTTAAATTTAAATTGAAAAAATTTTGGAAATGTATGAACGAAGTGTTGTTCAATAGCATAATAAAGAAAAAAACAAACTTCAGATTATTTAAGATCGATGCCATATATTAAAACTAAAATAGCAAACCAAATTCATGTAAAAAAAATAAAATAAAAAAATTAAACACTCCATTCTCTTTTAAGTTCTTCATCGTTTTGTGTAACGGATTTATGTCAAGTACATTAACAAAAAAACAACAAAAAAAATTTCGTCACTATCTATAAATTTTTAAACAAATGAACTAACCTACTGAAATGACATGTATTGAAACTACAAGTTAGAGACTGTTATAATAAATAATAAAAATTAAACACAGGATGGTAAGACTGAAAAAAGGTGACGTTTCTGGATAGAGGCTATCCTTTCTCAAAGCTAGGAAGATACTAAGAAAATTATCCTGAAAGTGACAATTATATTCTCTTTGCATGACGGGTGTCAACTGTACAGGTTGAAGGGTAAAGAAATGAAAGTTGAGCATCAATGGTGTTCAAAACTTACATTCTGCAAGAATATAGGCTACTGTTCATCTGCATATAAAATAAATTGGGCTAGTGCGAGTCGGACTCGTGCATCGAGGGTTCTGTACTACCATATAATATATTTGCCAAAATATGCCAGGTTCTCGAGGGTGTGGCACTGTGTTCTCGATTTCAGCTTTTATGAACATATAATCTACAAAAGTTTAAGTGTCGAAATTTATAAAATAAGCGCTTTGAACAAAAGAGTTTTCAAATATTAAATTAACAGATCACCTGAAAAAAGATTTTATGTTTGGCGTTGTTCAAGTCTAACTCACATTTGCCAGTTTTTCATTATTTGTTGTAATACTTTAGAGTTTGAACTATAATCATGCCAAGTTTGACGCTTGTATGTATAACCGTTTTTACGATAGAAAAAAAACCAAAAAACTTTTTACATTTTTTATTATTTGTTAGACAATACGCCATCCGCCATCCACAATTTGCCGGCTTGTTAGCCGAGAGCGCTGAGGCGCAGGTCTTATCGTTCTCGTAACCAGCAAGTTGCGGGTTCGAATCCCGCTTGGGGCATGGATGTTTGTGATTGTCCTTTATCATAAAAAGAAAACCCCCTGTTGGGCTTCGGCCTGTTGGGACAACCGCGGGTTGTTTAGTTTAATTTAATAAGACATACTCTGTGAAAATTTCAACTGGCTACCTATTCCCGTTCAAAAGATACTGCCCTTAAGAGTATTATCTTACCACACAACAATTTCTGGCTTAGGACAGACCAAGAGAATTATTATTTTTTTTTTTCAGTTTATTTATTTAATTAAATAACAACGACGGAGTATTGTCTTGCCACAACAATCCCTGGCTTCGGACGGATTGTTGTAACTTTCTTTGTTGGCCTTGGACGGACCGACGGATAAGAGAATTAGTATATTAGATTATCCTCCTAGCTTTGATAAGGTTAGTGTTGAGCTGTGGTTAAATTTGAACATAGACAGTGGAGTCTAGATAACATGTCACGGAGACTGGTCAGAAAGAACATTATACAGGGTAATTATAATTAAAGTACAACTTTCAAAAAGCTGTAAAAAAGAGCCACTGATCAGAATGACCTGAAGAAGAAGCAGGAAATGGTATGGCATAAAAAGAAAAAAACAGTTTGAAATTTTCGCAATAGATGGCACTTTACTCTTTGACCAATGCTGGTTCGAAGACACTGTTTTAAAATTCACTGTGTAACTATGCCACATGTCTTGCGCACCAGAAATTGCATTTCTTATAAAAATGCAGGGTACATGCTGTTTTCCTCTTAATGCATGTCATTGCTCTCAATGAAGGATCATGCTCTGCTTGTGAAGCTCTTTTACAAGACCAGTGACTGTAAAAATCCGATACAGTGATGCACGTTGAATAGTACAGTTGGTTTAAATGTCACTGGTAGCCAAACCCATTTATGTTATGATGAGTAAAGCACCATCTATTAAGACAGTGGCATAGACACAGGTGTTATAGCAGTTTCAGGTGTTTCATCTTTGTCAACCCCTTGGTTAATAAGTCTGCAGTCATCTCTTGGGTCTTCAAGTAGAAGTAAGTGATGTCTGATGTCAATATGCAGCTTGGACTAGTCTTTGCGCACTCTGGTTGTCACCGAAGATTTGTCACAGTATCTTCAGATTTCATATAGCTGATTTTTATCAGAAAAGTCTGCAGAAACGAGGCTTCTCTTGCTTCTGAAATTGCCATGTATTCAGCTTCTGTGCTTGATAGCGCGACTGTTCTTTGCTTCTTGGATGATCTACTGATGGAGCTTCCAGCTAGGGAGAAAACAAATCCTGTGTAGGACCTTCGAATGTCGGGACATGATCCCCAATCAGCGAATCCTTCCAAATGTTTGTCTTGCTTTGAGAAGAACAAAGCATAGTCTGCAGTTCCTTTCAAGTATCTGAGGACGTGCTTTGCTGCTTCCTAGTGTTACCTCGCATAATTTGCATCGAATTGGCTGAACACACTTGCGGCATAGGCAATGTCGGGCCTTGTTGCTATCGCCAAGGACGTCAGACTTCCAACTAAACTTCTGTATGGATATTTTTCAAAAGTTGCGACAACTGTTTCTGTACAGCTTCTAAAGTTTCGGGATTGCTCGATACAATGACCAAATTGTCCACATAAACAGT
The DNA here is from genome assembly GCA_023313115.1 of Rhysida immarginata. NCBI lineage: Eukaryota > Metazoa > Arthropoda > Chilopoda > Scolopendromorpha > Scolopendridae > Rhysida > Rhysida immarginata. Next base: position 4,292,778 of record JAHWFO010001074.1, read on the forward strand.
TAAAATGATAACGGTTTCATTTTTCCTTGATAAAGAAACACAGGTGTGAATTTCATTTTCCTGAAATTGAAACGCAATATGCATCGATGGACACTTGTTCTTTCCGGGTTCTGTTTAACTTTGCTGATGATAGAATTGAAGTTTTAGAGTTGGATAAAACAGAATAATGGATTAAGCATAGAAGTACTTATTAAACAGGCATTTATCATTTTCTATGTTTTTGGGCTTAGTTTCAAGCTTCATATGCATTTCCTAAATTAGAACACAGAAAGACTATAGGTGACTCAGTGAGACTATTTACAGCAATTGTCATGTATTTCAGGATGTTACGACTCAGCATTTATTTAAATAGTTATAAGAATGCATTTAACCCGCCAAAAGTCAAAACCATAAAAGAATTATACAGGGTGTTAAAAAGTCGGAACATGATCGAATTTCTCGAAATGTTCAGAAACAGCCCTGTTCACATTTTCATAAAGAGCAGATCAAAACCTTTTCTTTAAAGAATTGACGTTACTATTATTCGTGTTCTCTTGGATTTTATCCTTGGCCTTAACAATGGTGGATTATATGGAATCACAGACTCCAAATCGTTTCGCTACATCGTTTTTTCTTTTCTCCAGAGTCGGCACCTTTGATCATTTGAAGGTTTTCTTCCAAAGTGAAATGTTTGTTTTACAGCAGCCATGTCTTTTTTTTTACACGTGAGAAAAACGTGGTCTGTTGTTGACAAGTAAGGTACACAAGCAGTCTGAGAAATCGGTGTCAAAATTTGTTATAAGGAGGCGATGAAATTCATTATAGAGAAAAATTCTTTATACAGGATTTTGTTATACAGAAGCAAAAATTGGTAGCATCTGGTTGGAATCTTGGTTGGGACCAAAGTAAAAATTCGTTATATTGGTGTTAGTTATAGAGAGGTTCGACTGTACTTCCGATCGTTTTTTTCTGGAATGGCTTCCATGCCCTCATGTGAAAAAGAAGCAGTCATGTTTTGATGGATTTCTCTTTTTATTTGCATGCACTACGATTCTAAATGGATGAAATGATATTATGTATTTAGAATGTGTAACCCTTCTATCTACATGCGTAACTACATTAAATGTTTAGAATTTACTAGGAAGTAACCGTTTATTACAGAACAAACTGTAAGGTATCAATAAATAGGAGAATTCTCTCGAAGTGTATCTACATCACAATGAATCGTAAAATTCAGTGTGGGAATCATATGTCACATGGTGAACGTTCAGGCAATAGACTAATTCTTGCCATTCGTTGTCCAGCATGCTCTCCTCTATGGTTTCAATGGAGCAACCATTTGTCGTTGTAACCTTCATTGACTCCACAGGAAAATTGTTGCAAGGAGTGAGATCAGGTGACCTGGGTGGCAACTGAAAAATGCTAGATAGTTGGCAGTACCATAGCCAATCCAGCTACAGGTGGACCCTCGTTATAACAAACAGCTAGGGACTGAAAAAAAATTAATTCGTTATAACGAGGATAAATAAAAATAAAATTTATCTAAAAAAAAATTATTTATTTCCAAAATATGACAATACAGCTGTATGCTTTTTTTTTTTTTTTTTTCAAAATATCGACAGCAGAAGTTTGTGACTTTGCAGGAGTCTGCTTGGGAAGGGATTGGTGACCCCCACCAAATTTGGTTGCCATACGATCATGCCTTCTGTGCAATGGTATGAACTTTATGACTGCCCCTCATAATAATGGGTTGGTACACCTTTTTGCTAGGGACATTAGCCCTCAAGTCTTCATCTATTTGCAGGGGAACTGCTCTAGCATATCACAAATGCTCTTTTTCCAGTAAAAGTGCCCTGGACTGAGCATAATGCATGTGCAGGGCATTTTTATGGCTGCAGCCCCCCCTCCCCTGCCAAATTGACCACATTGCCAATTAATTTTGTTGCTTGGGGGACCGCCCCATCTAGAAGAATAGGGCCGGCCCCCTTCAGCCCCCCATCCCTGAAATAAATTTCTGGGTATGGCCCTGATTCACACGAGTTCCACACAGGAAGAACAATGGAGAGAAAGTGTCTGTGTGTGTGTTTGCATTTTAACGAGCACAGTTGTTAAGTGTTTTCAGATCAAAATGCCAACTTTAACATTTAATGAATGCCTGGATTTAGTAAATGGCCCTCCTGATCTGTTGAATAGTATTTATTATTTTGTAGTTTGAAAAATGAAACTTGTATTTTTCTCTCCCACACAATATAGCGGACATTTATGAGAATGTTGATAAGAAACTTCAAGAACAAGGAATTGAATCTGAATGTGTTGGAGGAGGTCGCATTCTACATGATTTGGACAAGAAATCAATAGAAGTCTATGGATATTCTACAGTTTGTATTTAATTTTGTATTTCATGTTACAGTCAAACCTCGATATCTCAGATTTCGTGGGAAAGGAAAAAAAAAAAAAAAAAAAAAATCGAGATTTGGAGGGTTACTTTTAAATCAAGATTTTTAGGTTATTATTCTTGGTACTGTCAGAATACGGAGAATAATGGAAGATAAAATGGCACCTGTGTAAAGACTTATGCCAAATACAAGTGGAGACACTAACATCAGAAATGCACAAACTGTGCATGCCCAATCATCTCGTACACAACCGAGACTTGCCAACAAGATCGCACTATTTTTTCGTGAAATTTTTCATAACGCACCAGAATTGTCTAACTTTAAGGGAAGTGATGTCAAGCTTTTTTTTCATTTTTGTACGAAAAATTTCTCACTACGAAAAAACTCCTAACTCTTGTTTTTAAATGCCTTGCATTTCGCTGGCACACGAAGTCAAAATTCGACATAGCGAGGTTTTCTGAGAAAGTGTTTCCAGGTAATGAGGGAAAATTACCATAAAATACTAAGTATAGCCCGCACGAGCAAAATTTCCCTTGTCAAAAAATAACCCCCCATAGCCCGCACCTTATCTGCATCGCTAACGTTCACAGCAAATAATTTATAGCAGTAATTAAGAAAAACCGTCAAAGTTAGAATAAAATAATGTTAAAAACTCCTTTGCAGTTTGTGTCTTTCATCACTGTCATTGGTTTCCAGATTTAGTCTTATCTTTGATTTCCAAGAAGGCTTAACAAAAATTAACGATTATAAAAAAAGAGAATGTCAGATAACCCGCACCCCTATTTTTTAACTTTTTTTAGAGAGCCCGCGGGCTACTTTTTAACTTTGGTACGTTAAATTACTAGGGAAAATATAGGGAAATAAAAATTTTTCGAGATATCGAGGTTCGACTGTATTTATATTTATTTATTTTTTTTATAAAATTGGGTAACTTCATGTTAACATGAAATTCAAAAAAAATTGCTTTCAATAATGGTATGGTATTGATATCTAGAATAACCACCATGTGCAGCTCAGACGAAGCTAGATAAGCTGGGAGAGACTCAGTGAGATGCTGGAAAGTGTTCACAGGGATATTGAGCCATGCTAATTACAGTTCAGCTGTTGGAGGGTATGAGGTGGAGTACCCATGGAGTGAATAACCCATTCGAGGTGGTCCCATAGATGCTCATTTGGGTTTAAATCCAGGGAATTTGGGGATCAGGGAGTACAGTAAAGTCTTCCTCGTGCTCTTTTAACCACTCTTGTACAATTCCAGCATCATGCCCAGGAAAAACATTGTTCATGTACGAGTGTACATGGTCAGCAAGGATCGATAAATACTTAAATTGATTCACATTGCCATCTATGCACCCAGAGAATGCCACGAAAACATTCCCCAGACCATAACGCTGCCTCCGCCAGCTTGTTGCCATCCACAAATAGTTGAAGGGCGTTTGTCTTCTGACATGTCTCGCCATATGTGCCAACGTCCATATGTTCGATGGAGCAAAATTGTGATTCATCTGAGAAGGTAATCTTTTGCCATTCAGTGGATATCCAGTGTCGGTACTTCCGTGCAAATTCCAGCCTCTCCCACTGATGCACAGCAGTTAGAATAGGTACTGTCAGCATCCGTCTGCTGCTGAGCCATGTTCTGGATGCATGCGGTAGTTCCCTGGTTCATTTTGACGTTAAGTTGCTGCACTTAGCACATTGATTCGTCCGAACACACTGCCGCAGCCGCCGTTCCTCTCTTTTATCTACGGCTCCTAGAGCACCACAATTTCCATGTTGCTTAGTTTCTATAGTGCCATTTTGCCATGTGCAGTATACTTTTACTCCGCAGTTTCTGAAATGCTGTCATCCTTGGCCCGAAAGCCAATAATCATTCCCTTTTGTGTATCTTGGACAAAAGAGATAGAAACTTGGTTTGTGGAACTAGACTGAAGTCCTAAAACTAGATCCGTGAATTTTATCATAGTTTTGATTAATCTATATTTGTTACAGACTGTCATTATAGCTACAGCATTTATTGTCCAACATATTCATACACATCACTTTTGTAACCGTTATTTAATTGCATTTTCAAAATGTATTTTTTTTCCCTTTGAAATTTAGGGTTACGGAAGGGCAGACCATGCTGTAGCAACAGAAATATTAAAGAAGAAATATACTGATTATAAGATAACTTGGAATAATGATGGTTATTGAAGCAAATTTTGTAATCTAGCAATTAATTTAAGATCGTTAATTTTGAGATTATAAGAAAATATACAGATGCCAATGGAGATAAACGTTATTTTATTATTTTGTCAGTTGAGGTATTTTCAGCAGTAAATTTTCCATTATTATACTTATTTACGGTGTTTTTGTTTTTTAACTGATCTTCTGGAACCATGAGAAAATTTTCTTGGAATAAAATTAGTTTTCAAATTTTCATCATTGAGGAGTATTATTTTTGTATTATTATAAGGGTCGTACAAATGAAAACGAAAATTATTTATTTTATCCAAAGTGTATACAAGGAATTTAAAAATACTCTCCAAATGCGTTAAGGCATTCATCCCACTGTGTAACAGGGCGTGTAATTCCTTTATGGACGAAGTCTTTCGGTTGCGTGTGGAACCATTCCAAAACCTCTTCCTTCACTTCATCGTCCGACTGAAACCTGTGGTCTTTCAGATGTTTCTTGAGATCCCCAAACACGTGAAAGTCACATGGGGATAAGTCAGGGCTGTAAGGTGGATGCTGCATTGCTTCTCAGTTGAACTTTTTGATGAGGTCTACCGTTGCTTTCGAGGTGTGAGGACGCGCATTGTCGTGGAGAAGAAACACTCCTTCTGTAAGAAGTCCAGGATGCTTGCATTTGATGGCCATGCGCAGTGCCTTCAATGTTTCCCACATCGTGCTGCGCTAACTGTGGTGCCTTTTTCAAGAACGTCCAGTAAAATCGGGCCTTGCAATCAAAAAACATGGTCAACATCACCTTCCCCGTACTGTTTGCGGTTGCTTTTGATTTTTTTGCGGGTGGTGATCCATAATGCTTCCATTGACGACTTTGACGTTTGCTTTCGGGCTGGAAACGAAAGCACCAAGTTTCATCCCCTGTAACGATTCTGTCGAGAAAACTCACTCCTTCCTGTTCAAAGCAAGTCGAATGTTGCAGAGACATGGCCATTTGAACTCCAAGTGGTTTTGATGTCAAATGATGCGGGACCCATTGTGCACAGATTTTTCTGTAGTGCAGATGGTTTCTGATAATGGAGTGAACAAGTTCCATGACTAAGGCCAGTTTTAGCAATCACGACATTGATTGTCATGTCACTCTTCTGTTTTCCCTTAAGACAGCGTCAATTTTGGCTTTGGAATCATCCGTGATGGTGCGGTTTGCTCGTCCATGCCGTTGATCAACTTGCAATGATGACCGTCCCTTCGAAAACCTCTTGCTCCATGCCCAAACATGTATGAAGGTTAGGCAGTCATTTCCATTGACATTCTGCATACGACGATGAATTTCAGAAACTGAAATTCCTTCACATGTCAAAGAACGAATTTCTGCTCTCTCTTCCTGTTTCGTTGACTCCATTTTGTTGTTTGGACGAAGCGATCACTCGCAGAGCTTCGAAGCGTGAGCTATCGTTCTTTCTCACGTGATACAACACTTGCAACCTATTGTTTAGTTTGCACGTGGGGTTTCGCAATTGTTGAAAACAAAATTGCTTACGATCCTATATGTCGTCATTTTTTTTCCCACACAAATTTTAGTTTTCATTTGTACGATCCTTATAGAAAATTTAACATCTGGAAACATCAACATAAAATTGGATTTCATCACATTCAGCTTCATAAAAGCGACTATACATGTATTTATTCTTACTTAACTTTGATCACATCATACCTACCAATTGGCACATCCCATCTTCTATATTTAATTTTTAATTTTAATCTTCAGTCTCTATTGCTACAACATTCTTTATTCTTGCCTCTGCAAGTTCAAGTATCAGGAGCTGGTGAGCTGAACAGATTGTACCTGCATAGCATAGCAGCACTTTACCTAAAGTCAAGAGGGTAAACGTGATGATAACAGTTTTGGTTGCATGATGGACATGCAAAATTTATTTCAGAACAATGGTGGAGTACAGTAAAGAAACCTCTCCATTCTGAAAACCATGTGAAGAAACCTCTCCAATGGGCACCGGAAGATATGGATTGTGATCGGGGCAATGTTGTTTTCTCAGATGAATCCCACGTCAAGCATGGTTACCCCCCACCATACTGTTATGCAGCCTGTAAGGGTCCGTGCCTGGGATTGCCTGTCAAAAAATTGGATTTCGGAATTTGCACATCTTTAATGGAAACCTGAACGCTCAAAGAATGACCCAAATCTGCAAATGCAGCCCGTTTCATCTGTTCGAAGGTTGTACGGAAAGAGAGGACAATGACCCAAAACATCATAAGGCTATGCATGCAGTGGAAGGCACAAAATGATATTGCACAGGTAGATTAGCCTTATCAGTCACCTGATGCCAACCCCATAGAAAATGTATGGGCTTGCATTCAGCAAAATTTCGCATGCCCCAGAGATATCAGGTCATTATTAACGAGGACTACGATTGCACCACTTACTAATATGCAAACACCACTGTACAAATATAGTTCTATCTGGAGTCGTCTTCTCATTTTTCGGAAATACACATTTTTAAAGTTATAACGCACACTCTTTTCTTAGACGGATGGCAGAAACGTTTCCATTTGATTTTTGAGTGATCTACTAATCTGATTGCGACGAGTTTTTTGGGTTTTTTTTCCCTTCCTTAATTGGAATTGGAAAATGGTACTCTATTAAGGTTTATGAGATAACTTTTATGTATCCTAATTTGCATAATCAGATCATCAGAAAGTCACCAACAGAAGCCCACCCCTAATTTCATCTTTTGTGCAGAGTTCATATTTATATGGCTTGGTAAACCCATCCTCAAGAGGCTTGACTCGTGCTTATAGCAATCCAATTTTTGTCAGTTCTTCTGATGAACTCAAAAGGGGCATAGATTGAACTGAAGAAAAGCTACAAAGATCACCCTTTTGTATTAGCTTTCCACATTCACCTCCCATCTAGGATTGCAGTTCCCTTCCTGTCCACAGAGACTTGCTGCAGCAAGAATCCATTTCGCCTCGTGCATGACTTGCCAAAGGTATATGCACTTTAACAGTTTTTAAAATTCTATGATAGTTATTAATTAATTTGAGGGGTGTAGACTTTCCCAACCCATGTTGTATATAAGGTGCAGTCAAAAAGTTCCTGGAATTCTTCAACAGATGGAGAACGAGTGATAAGATAGCCAGGGGTATAAATTAACTATTAATTGTGGTTGCCCACTTGGCAACTATTCTAAAAATTCTGGTTGCCCAATTTCAAATGTGGAGTAGAATGACTTTTAGGTTATCCATTAAAAGTTAGCTTTACTCAGTAAGTGCCTGGATGAGCTGTTGCAGTGTTTCTGGAGCTGAAGGGCAGTGTCGAATTCGCCCGTCAAGCATGTCCCAAAGATGTTCAAGGGGATTTAGGTCTGGACTCAATGCAGGCCACCTCATGGTCTGAATGCCATGCATCCATAGGAAGTCTTGAGTGACAGCTGCAGTGTGTAGACGAGCATTATCCTGCATCAGAAGGAATCCAGGCCCCATGCCATGTGCAGCAACAATCACATATTCTTCCAGAATGTCACGAATGTAAACGTCAGCGGTCATTCGCCCTCGGACAACCACAAGATCCGTTCGATGGTCTATTGAATGCCAGCCCAAACCATAATGGAACAACATCCCATTTGGTCAGTCTCATAAACTGTTGCGTCGGTGTTTCGCTCACCACGTAGTCTCCAGACACGTAGACGGCCATCACAGCGGGTCAGGCGGAATCTTGACTCGTCTGTGAAGAGAACAGAACGCCAGTGGCGAAGCTGCCAGGTGACATGTTGATGTGCAAACTCTAGTCGCGCCTGTATGAGCTGGCGGGTTAGCCTAGGCACTCGATTTGGTCGTCTGGCTCTCAAGCCAACTTCACGTAATCTGTTCCGGATTGTTTGATCTGAAACAGCTACCCCAGTTGACATCTGCAGGTCATTTCTCAGGTCTCTGGCCATTGAGGTTCTTCGGCGCAGGGCACAAGTCCGCACATAATCTTGACTGGCAGTTGTTGAGCGTCGGTGACCTTGCCCAGCTCTTCGTGTGTATTGGCCAGTCGCCTGGAATCGTGTCCACAGTCGGAAAATGACAGAAGAGGACACATTGAGGGCATTTGCCACAGTCCGAAATGATTGACCCGTTTGGAGCAATGTTACGGCTCTTGCAGCTTCTACTGTTTCAAGATGCCTTTGTGGCATGTCAAAGCACTAACAACGACGTTCCAGGAATGCCTGCACCTTCTAATGTTCGACCGTTATCTCCAAGCAAAGAGTGTACTGGCATGTAACCAATTTGTTTTCCGGAGGGTTATATTGCTATGCAAATTTCTCAGAACATCTGGCGGCAAAATGTGTTGCCTTCAACCATTTCCTATGAGGGAGATAGTAGGTTTCATGTTGCAGAAGATGAAATTGCTAAAAAGTATTATTTACGCCCTCTGTAGGGGATTCTACAAGTGTTCCTTTAATTGTTTTGAACAGTGTATTTGGAGCCCTTGAAGAGTGTAAAACCTTCTAGATGCGACGGCAGTTTCCCCTTCCTGTACCAGTGGGTTGCGTATATAAGGTCGCCGTCGGTCTCGAGCGACAGATTACGACATAACGGACAAGAAAGCGTAAAAATTAGCTTTGAACTAATTTGAACTAATTAGATTTGAACTCGAATCTTCAAATCAACAAGCACATTGTATTGTGCTGTTTAATAATCGTTCGAAGGATAAATGTCAATTAATATCTAACGAAATGCCACCGAGGAAAAAACGAGATAAAAAGTTATCTTGGTGTCTGAAACTTCTGAACAACGGGAAGGTCTACAGCAGGAAATTGTAGAATTACTGAAATCAATTTTGAGTTTGAGAAAGAGTGCAATGGGGACAGAGGAAGCGGTCCCTTCGTTCGGTGCTGTATTAGTTTTCCCAGCACATTGCATTTGTTTCACATGTTTTGGATATACAGAATATTTAACGTAAGTAAAACATGTTAAATTTAACGCAAACGTCCATGGTTTTCCAACAATTTGGGGTCATTAGAGAATTTTCCAAGTTATGGTACCTCCTCTCTTCTGGCCAAACTTTGAAGTTTTAAAGCTTGTATTCAGAGTTCTACATTTGTGTCATTAAACCTCTGTCATTTGGCTGTTCCCGACTCTGTAAATGTGCCTCGAGGGGATACGTTTCGCAACCATGGAGGATATCAAGTTGAATGCGACGGCCGAGCTCCAATAGATTCCACAAGAAGCCTTCCACCGATGTTTCCAAGAAAGGCAGATATGATGAAGGGTATGTGCTCGCGAGGGTGCTGCTTTGAAGGAGATGAGGTAAGCATTGCTGTATGTCCTGCCATTAGAGTGCTTACAGTCATTCCGAGAACTTTTTGACTGCCCCTCGCATGAAAAATGGATATAAAATGATGCAAATGACTATATATACAGTCTATTATCAAATATATTTTTATTAAGTGTTTTGTATATATAAATATTTTTTTGTTTATTTACATGTTGGTATCAATTTGCAAAGTTATTTCACTTAAAATTTCATAATAAAATTTTACAAAATTTATTATTTCCAAAATACAATTATGACATTAAAATACCAATTCAAATCTTATGAAACGACACTTAAGCACTGTACATTTTATATTCATACAAAAAAGCAATTTTTCGTTTCTTTTTATTTTTAAACACCGCTTACTCTAACACCACTAAACATCAAATGAATAATTCTCAAAATATAGATTTTTTCGTGTCTCTTCTTTCAAATTTGTCAATTTTAGAATAAGGTCACTATATGTACATAATATTTAACGCTATTTTAGTAGTTTAGGAATTCATTTTTAATACTTTTGCTTTTTTCTGAAAATTAATAATCTCGGTGCAAAAAAAAAAACAAAACCCATATTTTATGAAAACGCACTAGAAAGCAAGTTGAAAAGCACTGCATCACAAACATGTTAATGGAATATTAACATAAATATAAATTCTCATTCCAAAAAACAGGCATGGAAACTTTTATCTTTTTTATTTATTTATTTTTTTTTAATATTTTTTAAATAAACCATTTCTGGTTAAATTAACGAAACCAGCCAGACCTTTGGAATATAACATTATATATATATACACTTCTTAAAAAATATTTAAAATTTATTTAACATGGAAAACATATTATCTAACATAGAATAAATGCAAATTAAAAATTCATGTTTTCATTTTTATCTCATTATATTAAAACAAAAAACAAAACAAAAAAAAAAATGACTGAATAAGTCTAGCATCCTATTGAACGCTAAAATTATATTCAGTGACAATAATGTAAAAATCTTTGATGACAATTTATTGTTAATAAAATTATTTGTACCTTTGTATCCTTGTTATGGGAGAAAAATCCATGACAACAGACTTAAATTTTCATTAAAAAAAAATTGCAGAAAATTCTGGAAAACTATCTGCATAATATTACAAACATGAAAAAATAAGTGTTAATTACAAGGAAGAAAAAAAAAAAAATTTGTACACAGAATAAAATGAATACTGCATTTAAAATATTTACAGAAAACGCTCAATTATCCCTGATTAGATAAAATAATTTTTTTCACCATTTAAAAGTTGCACGTAGAATTAAAATTACAAATCAAAAACTTACAATTACTTAAATGTTCAAAGCCATCTTTGCTTATATGAAAAAGTAAGGTGTGTGGCAGTATACAATGCAATATCAAAAATGCAGTTTGTTTGTATTTCTCCTTCCGAACAAAGGAACTGTATTGTATTCATTAGCTATTATTAGCTTTTTTTTTTCATGAAGAGGTAAAGTGACATTTCAAATAGTTTCAATGGAATGATTAAATATTGCATTTATAATGTGTTCACTTCTCTCAAATTTAACTTATTTTTGGAACATATACATGTTTACGCAACAATTCTCGATCATGATTGCCAATGCTTTTCATAATGGTAAAAAAACGCCACTTCCCTAAATATTTTAGAATTATACAAATTAATTGCACCGTCATCCCATGAGTAATTAATGTTGAAGGAACTAGATTTGTTCAAGAACATTGATTATGAACCGAAAACGAAGAAAAACAAAGTTATTTTTATAATCAGGGAAGATTATAATCAGGCAGTAAAGTGGCTATGGCTAAAAGCTCCACTATCCCCATCTGGCAGCAAAAATTGTAACCCTGATTGTGCATGGGATTTTGAGAACATTGATTTCTTGATAAAGCTGAGCATCACCGATCCTGAACGTATGTAAAATGATCATGACCAAGAATTGTAGTCGGACATGGTATTATCGTATTTACCCAAATACATCCCGAGGTTTTTATTTTTTTTTTTTTTTTAGAAAAATGATAGAAAAAAGTGATCTCGGGTTAAATTTGTGTGAGATGGAAAAGTTTTTTTCCCCCCCTTGGCTCCATGTTTTTTATTATTATTTTTTTTAAATTTATAGTATTCAGTTTTGTAAAGTATGTGGTATATATCTTACAGTGGTGTAGCCATGTCTATTCATTGAAAATAATTTCATGTGAAAATTACCGTAATTTTCGGTATATAATATGCACCCGTGTATAATACGCATCTAAGTTTTTTGCGAAATTTTGGAAAAATTTCCATATAAAATACGCATCCGTGTATTATACGCAATATAAATATACCTAAGATATGCAATTTTTTATAATACGCAGTAATGATTTATTTAACTTTTATTTTGCACAATACGCTTATTATATCCCGAAAATTACGGCATTTGAAAATTAGAAACAAACTGAATACCTTGAAACAAAGCAGTTAATTAGGAAAACATGTAAAGAACAGTGGAAAAAAAGTTGGTTGTCCAAAAACTAAAAGAAAATTAGTAATTAGGCAAAAACAGCGTAACAGATCAGTATATCTGCCTGTTGGTGTAATAGGGGGATTTAAATAATCTTCAGTTTAAATTTGAGACCCCCCCCCCCCATGGGTGAAGGGGAAATGGCCAAAAAAAAAGGTGAAGGGGATGCGGTTGGCTTAAATTCTACATTGGCATCCACTCGGGTAAATATGGTAATTAAATCGTTAAACTTTTTTAAACCCATAAAGTTGAACCCGATGCTTTTCTGTTGATACTTAAATTGTATATGTTTAACTTATTTAAACATCAAAACTTAGAAACACACATTGGTCTCAAAATTTCCTGCTGGCCTGTGAATTCCTTTCAATATGTTATAGTCTGCCCATCCTATGAAGAACATTCAAGTCAGATCCGATAAAGACAATGATGTGCCCATAACAGTACATAAAGCTAGCCTCCATCCGTCAGCCCTGATTAGCTGCAAACATTTCTTTATCACAATGTCTAAGTTTTACGGAGCTCTGCAAGAGAAATCACTGCGAATAAATAATTTTTTTATCTTTAACCCTTTTCTTCCATAATTAAAGGTAAATTTTATTTCCGATAAAATGAAATTATCCACTTTTCATAACGAGGCTTTAAATTGTGGAATGAATCCAATTTCCGCAGATAAAGATAATGAAATTTTGTGTGGATATTTCCAGTAAAACGTTTAAGAGCCCACACATCAAGTGGAGAACCAACTGTATGTTTAAAAATAAAAAACCTCGTATGCAATAAAATTAGAATTGACAATAATTTTACCAAGAAATTAAATTACTTAAATAGTATCTCTATAAACAAATTTAGCACGCTACTTTCCTGCAATGGATAAAAAAGTACCTCGCTAAAGAGGCTAATTGGCTGCTAACGTAACAAGATGTTCTTCCGAAGATGGGCGGACTATATCAGAAGTAGTACTAGATGGGCCCTATTTTGAATTAACAGCACTTTTTACACTTTCATAGCATCCGTTCTTGATTATATTTATAACATGCGTTACAGCATTGCACTATCTTACTTTGCTACTGTCAATTAATCGCTATTTAATCATAAAAAAAAATAAGCATATAGTAGAATCTAGGTTTTTGAACTTATTCTTTTTTATTACAAGCCTGTTAGAAACCAAATCAATTTTTCTCATACGAAACTATGTAAACTGAATTAATCCCATTCCAGAGAGCTAAACCATTGCTTGTTTGAACCTTTATAAACATTTCTCACCTCATACTGCTCACCAGAAACAAAACAAGTCAGTTTATCACAAACTCTCTCATAGTCTACATCTGTAAAATCTTGCTTTTGGATTGGTTTTTATGTCTCTGTCATACAAAGTCAAGCTGTTCGTAAAGTGAATTGTTCAAATATCGATGCATTTGAAAATCAAAGTTCCGCTGTATATCATCCATTTTAAAAATAAGTAAATTCATTCGGTATAACTGCATCGTTACTTCAGCAATTAAAAATTAAAAACCTTTCAATTAAATCTATTATTATAATGCTCAGAATTTACAATTCCATTTTTTATTGACTTGATCAAGCTACAAGACATCAATGCACGGTGTTTTAAATTCACTCTCTCTTGCTTATTTACGGTAATTGCATAAAAGGCAAAACACTAGAAATTTAAAGTCAGATCTCTCCATTTATATAAAAAAAGTTATATGCATTTATTTTATCTGGTAAAGCCTAGAGCAGAGGAATACGTGTTCACCAATTTTGCTTTAATACAACAATTAAATACGATAATTTGTAACAACAGATTCTTCATGTAAAAAAATATGACGACTCTATTTACACCACTTCAGTAATAAAAGGTAAATATAAAATGCTAAGAACTTATAAAATTCTCAATGTTTATCTGATCTTGAGATAAAAATCTTCAGGATAAAAATACTCAATATTTGCAATGGTCTCTAATGTGTGCTCTACCAATTTCGGTCCTCTCACCCTTGTACATAAATAAAGGTTATTTAATCATTATTCTGTTTCACAATTCCTATATGCAGATAGAGAGAGAAGAGAAAAAAAATCTGCTACCAAGTACAGCAAACTCGTTATAACAATATCAGTTACAATGACCATCCAGATATAACAACCAGATTTATCCCAAATTGGATTTCCTATCTAAATGAGAATAAAAATAAATAAATGAGAATTGGTTATAGAGACAGCTTATAACAGCGGAATCATGTATAGCAGCAGACCTTTCCACCGAAATGAGATCCCCACAAAATTCAAAATGACACCGATTATAAAAGCATCCCTAGGACAAATTTTTCACAAGACTGCAAATCCCTGGAACTTGTGGAGGGACGACTATAGTATAGTTGAATTCAGTGGATTTGTCGTATTTTAGCTCTGTTTTAGCAGGGAAAATTTTTTTGAGTTGGAAAACGGACTCAGTTTTCAGCCCGATTTAGCAGAGCTCATTTGGCTGTTGCAGTTATATTAACAAGAATGGCTGTGGAAGGAAAACAACTAACATTACTTGGCAGAAGGAGTCTGGTGCCAATAACCACAACGTGTGCGCAGAATTGAATGTATCTCGCTCTATCCCGTCAACGATCACGAGAAAATTAAGAATGCCTTAGAATATGACTGTTTCAAATCAAATAATTACATATTGATATTGGTATAGCAAATGATTTTTCATGGTCCCTTGGAGGTAGTCAAACAATTTCGATGGTAATTTTTGTAGGGAATGTGTTTTATTGATCTCTGTTACCTGTAAGTCTTTTTTTTAATGTTGAAATTATGTGTAAACTGAATATCTAGGAACCAAAGCTCTATCATGAAAAAAGTTTGTGTATATTGAAAGCAAAGATTTAATTCAGTTTCTTGAATCTCAGCTATTGGTAAAATATACCAATCTAAAAACGGTCAAACTTTTGACGTTATTAATAGTAAATGTGGTACTGACAAAAGCAACACGGAATTGGCTAGTCAGGAATAAATGGTAAGTTGAAAAGCTCAAATTTCTAAATGTGCTGGAAAATATCCGAATGAACATAAAAGAATCATTGCAAACGATATTATCGCAACTATACAGTTAACACAATGGCAAACTAATACCAATTAAGATGTTTGGATTTTAAATATTATGCAACTGGAATAAAATGTCTACAGAATGCTGCCTTGTAATCAATTTACTTTAAACAAGCCCTCCCCAAAAAAGCTAAGCTAAGAAATGAAAACAAGAAAACAAGCCCTCCCCGATGACCATTCTTTTCTTGTGTGCATATAAATTAGATACATGAAACCTTATTCCACTCTGTATTGGAAAAATAACAAAACAAAAAACATAACCTTGCTGTAACTAAAGTAATTCCTTACTGAATATAAGAGCAGCTATAATACATAACGACTGGAAATGTAATTTTACAACATAATGCAACTGGCGTTCATCCCTGTTATCTGAGAATATGTAAAAGCAAAACACTTTAGGAACTTGGACAATAATCCTTTTAGATAACTTCCTGGTTCCAAATACTGAAAATTAAAACATGCTTTACCTATTAAAGAGATCCAACCATGCTCCAAGCCTTTCGCCAAAGGCGAATCCATGCAATCAAAGTAAATATAACTCATGAACTACTTTTTAAGTCTTGGTGATAATGATAACAAAAGCTTAAGAAAGCAATACAGTCGCTCCTCTATAAGTCGGAGACGTGCCTTCCAAGGCCTTGCTGCTTATAGAATTCCAAAATGGCAGACGGAATACTAATTTCAAATGTTTAAATCGTAACAGCCATCATCAATTTTGCTTTTATGGGTAAAATCTCAACTAGAAGTGATCTGTCTGGCATTTCGGTTTTCAGGAGAAAACAGACAACTTGTGGAAGTTTCGACTTCTAGAAAATCGACTATGCGATTAAAATTATCTATTACCAATGTGTTTTGGCTTATGCTTTCGACTGCGCTATACAATTGAAAAACTATGTAACATATAAGACTTAAATTGACAATAAAGATTTTTTTTTAAATATGACTACATCTGACATTCGCTGAATTTTTAAAACCATGAACAACAAAGAAATTCCCCAAAATACTAGCACAACCGGGATCTATGAAGCAACTATAATACCGAACTATTAGAAAAGTGCAATCATATTACTATATCCAGGAATTTTCAAGCAATAATATCAGGAACTCATTTCTGCTTTTGCAGCGACGACAAGGCATCTGCAGATGCTCTAAGTGTCACGCTTTTAACACATTTTTACAGCAATTCTGCCGTCCCGCAAGTAATACCTAAATGTCATGCTTTGAGGCCGTTAAAATGATTTCTCCAGCAAATGATTTGATGTGTCCAGCATTTTGAATTGTTGTGTGCAGCAGAAGAAGTGTTAGCCCTTGCAGGATCTACATCTATGCCAATCTAATCACGTTCCTTACATCTTGTTAAACAAAGCTCTGGATGCTTTTAAAATGTCTTGGTGCTAATCAACTCTTTGCAAAGCTTTATATGACATTTCAGACTTTACTATCACCAACAATTAGAACATAGCTTTAATGTTTCACCCTTTAATAATACTTCAGTTATATTTTGCCACTGGCGTTGCTGTTCATTTTGAACATTTAAGAATCTTACAAGGAGAAAAAAAATACTGTAGTTCAGTTTCTTATTGAAGAGGTAAAATTAATAATTAATGCAAAATTTGATAAGACAAAAGGAGAAAGATAAATCAATCAACTTTGTTTTCCGAGAGTGGTACTTCCGATACTGAGAGACAAATCCTCATTTTTATTTTTTTTCATTGGCTGCACTCAATGGTGGCTTACATTATTGACTTTTTTTCATTATTTTTTTCCTAGCTCAGAGATGCAGCCAATGGACAACATGATATGGCACTTAAATAACATTGTAGGTTTCTTAGAAATGCATTAAAAAATTCATGATCGCTATAAAAAACGATTTATTAATCATATGCATAGCTAAGTTTTTACGAGACATTAAGTATTATAATGCAGTATGCTTATATATTAGATACTGCATTTATTTGTTTCTGGATTACACATATCCAGATTACTTCAGTCATCTTGGAAGAAGATGAACAAGTACATCTAATTCAAGGAGATAATTCCTGTACATGAAATCCACCGTTAAATAATATTTAACACATGTACGTGAAAGTATATATATTTATCAATTAAAAAATTTATATTTAATGTTTCATAAAGAAAAATGCTCTAGAAAAGTAAAAAATTAGTGCTTTTCTCTGACCCCTTCGTGGTTCAATTTCTTCGAATAAATACGTAGATGATGTTATTCAAATTCGACAGCCTGCTGATAGGGTTTCTCTCCCGGGATTCTGGGATAACGGGATCCCGGTATAATTTTGTGTTAAATTATTGTCAGGTGATGAATTTCCAGCTACGGAGAGTAATGTTTCCGGAATGACAGATCATGGTATCGTAAGAGGAGAATAATATTGAGAGAAATATTTTTGTCTCTAAAGATGTCCCTATTGTCTTTACAGACTTAGTAGCGAAAGTGTCTCATAATTTGACAATTACTGTCTTTATCTAAATATTAAATATTGCTTGTTTGCCCTAGATCATTCAAGACTCAGTGATCGATGTACTGACCATCTTTATTTTTTGACTTTCCACGACATAAAGTTACAGTAATAATTTTTTGAGCAATCCAAAGACATTTTGGTGCTAATTAAGTATGCAATCTACCATCAGTCTGCAGTCTACGACCCAGTAGCACATGGCCTATCTATGGTCTTGCTCATGATTGGACACAGTCTGGGACGCATTTGCAGAGATTCAAAACAATTGTTCCAAATTCACCAGCAACAGTGCGCTCCAAATTCACAAGTACATCCTTGAATAGATGTGGAATTATACATGAAACTATTAATCACCGAAAGAACTATAGTATGCAGATCTGGTATCAAGTGCTGCAAGAGATATCTACTACAGGAGGCTTGATACAAAAATAAAAATTTTGAAAAAGATGCAGAGTACAAAGGTGAAAATGATCCAGCCCCATCTCGACGAATTTTGTTGGAGAGTAGCTAATAAAAATTCTTCAGATCTCTTTTTGCAAATTTTAACAAACATCCACACAATGTGTATCAATAATTTTCAATAAAGTCAATGCATAATTTTTTATAACAAGTGAAGAATTTTTTTTTTTTTTAAAAAACAACGCTTATGTCAAAATTAGATATACACACAGTGCCATCTCTTGAGCAAATAAACAAACATAATCCAAATCTATTTCATATTAACGCCCCCCTCCTTTGGATTTTTAAAAAAAATTTTTTAGATTCATGCATTGTCACCGACTTTATGTATGTGTACAAAATTTCAGCAAGCCTAGTGGAAGCGGTTGAAATATTGATCACAAGATTTCATCCACCAAACTTGATCCAAATGGCTAAAGTCATACAAGCGTTGTAAAAAAAAAATATATATATATATATAAATCAAAGTTGTAATAAAAATGTGAACCAGTCAGAACATTAGACATGTAGCACTGTATGTGACATCATTATATTGAGTGACGGTGTTATATTACTATTTTTATTATAACACTGTTTTCGATCAATGGGATCGGACGCGAAGTCTGATTGTGGCTCATTCATCGAAGCTGTAAACAACGACCTTGGGGGCACGTTAGAATGTTCGGAGGTGACGAAATGAGACAATTGCTTACGGGAGGAAGTTGCTGCGAAACTCCTCCTCCTGCTGCTGCTGCTGATGAGACTATATGCCAAATTCCAATTCCGTCCCTTAGTAATCAAGGCAGTTCTGCAAATACATTGGATGTTCTCCCGCACATCAATCGTATAGCCGGTCAACGGTCGCTGTTTACAGCTTCGATGAATGAGCCACAATCAGACTTTGTGCCCGATCCCATTGATCGAAAACAGTGTTATAATAAAAATAGTAATATAACACCATCACTCAATATAATGATTTATCCAATATATTTCATACTGCGATTTATCCAATGACTTTTCACACACTGGATCGTAGACTGCCTGCTATAATATAAAAGTATTGGCAAGACTGCATACAGTAGTAGCACCAACATTTTTTTCATTGTGTTTGCTTTACAGTTTTCAATGAAGCAGAGCAATTTCATGATTCGTGAAAAAATTTCACAGAAACTTTTCCCCTCCTCAACCTGGAGGACGCAAAACATAAAAAATATAAAAAATAAATAAATAAATAAACAATAATTATACCCACTCTTTTAAACAGAATTCAGTCTATCCCAGGGTCTCAGGAAGAGAATCACTTTTATCCCAAAATGCCAGGACAAGCAAAAGGCTTGGAAATGAGAAACCCCTAGCTGCTGCGATAGTCTCAGAAGAGTTGCAATTGTTGCTATTTTCATTAATTTTATAAATTTAGAATTTGATTTGCAAATTTCCATAGGCTCGGTACAGTCATTATTCTTGTCTCAAGTTTTAATTTCAATAAAATTGCGAGTCCACCTTTGCGGTAAACAAGCAGCTTGCCGTCAAATAAATACAGAATAAAATCAACGTCTTCATTAGCCACTTTGAGAATCTTTTTTTTAAACAGGTGACCTTTTTAAATAACAAACTCTAAATAAAAAATTAATTCCAAATAATTTTAAACGACACCAGTTTCATTACATCAAGACTGAAAAAAATAAAACAAATTTCCAGATAACTTTTTTTGTTTTTGCTATGTGGCTAAGGAGAATAAAACCAGTTCGAAGGATTGTGTTTTAAGTCGGTTCTAATTTTTATACACGTTTTACGAAACGCTAATTACAAATATTTAAAAAAAAAAACATGCAGTGAAACACGAGGGACGAGAAAACTAATTACAGCTAATGTATCTGGTATTTGTTGAAAACCTTGTTCAGGTACTTTTTCTAAGCAATATTTCTGAACTTAATTCAATTAAACCCTTTAATGATACAATTTCTTTAAAAATATTATATGTACACTGTACTAAAGTTCGGATCTATTATTTTAACTTATAACTTGGGGTTATAAATGCTTTTATAGCATTAATACAGTCATTTGTTGTTCTTTATTTTTAATTTGTGATCAGTCGTTTGTTTTGCATATTATGAAACTGCATTTTTTTTTCATGCATTGTAAAAAAATTTTTTCATTTATCATGTCTGCTCTTAATATAAAAATTTAAAAACATTTTAAAAAACAACACAAAATTTCTCATTTAGCAGAGCAACAGAATCTACAATAAAATTTCGTCAAAAATTGTACAAATAAACAGACAGAGATAACATCTTATTACATAGAATTGGACTTTAAAGGATATTCAAATACATAATAGTCAGTAATAAGAATGTATAAAAAATTGAAATGGTCCTTCACCTTTTCAGTGATTGGTTATTCACACTAATGAACATTATTATCTGGCAATGATGGCAATTCAATAATAAAATAGTCCCCCCCCCCCCTTTTTAAATGTATGAAAATAAAAACATTAACAGATACGTCAACAACAAACTAATTCTATTATAAAGTGAATACTTTCGAGTAGTGTTCATGAATTTATAATGATTAATGCCCTTCCCTACCCTTTAGGACCCACTACAAAAACAAAACAAAAACAAAAGATTAAACATTCAAGTAATGTCATCGAACTGAACAAACCGTTGTGAATCTACTACATCTTCTCTGAACTGTTCAAGATCTTCGTCCTTGTAAAGGCGTTTCATTCCACGAGGGAGACCACGACACGACGACAAATTCAGTACTCGGAGATCTTTGCTTCGTTTCAAAACGTTCCTGCAAAAGAGAAACAAACCACTTGTGAGGGAAACGGTTTTTCTAACTCAACAAGTGGCCAATTTATTAGGCGCGCCATCTAATTGATCGTGTGTGTACATCTAATGGTATTGATGACCACTGTTTTGTGTTGAACATGATGAAAAAATTGATCTCAACCTATAAATCATCCTCCACATATGATGTACCAGTAAGTTTTGTGAATAAACAGTTTCTACCATTGAAGTGCTAACATAATTATGATTACCCTTTTATATAAAAAAGGATGATTCAAATGTCCGTTCCCGATTTCAAAGTGCTATAATTATGATTCAAATGATGATGGCAGCAAAACGTTGACCGTTTGTCCAGGCAAACTCCTTATGGATGTCAAAGAAAGTGATGAACATTACTTTTACTTTTGAATTTTCAAACCAGAAATTCTGTTTTCATGGGAATGTTGGGGACCGCCATTCCATGCTCTGTCATTTTGTTTCGAGGTCATATTGATAGCACCAGGTTTCATCCCTGTCACAATTCAATCCACAAACTCCAGTTTGGCATCTGCAGCCGCGATGAATTCCGTGCAAGCATCCACTCAGTTTCCTTTTTTGTCACCTGTTAAGAAATGTGGCACAAACCGAGCACAATGTTTCCTTTAGCCCAAATCTTCTGTTAATATGAAGCGAATTGTTTCTCGGTTAATGCTTAAGACTAATTCCATCATTTTCAGGTTCATTCGCCGATCACTTAACAAAAGTTCTCTCGCCTTCTCAATCGTTCACGTATTCGAACAGTTTTCAGATGTCCCGTGCGTTCGTCATCTTTCGGCTCTTCCAGCCATCACGAAATCTAGCGAACCATTCATGCGAGATAGTGCATCATCGTCATACACTTGCTTTATCAATTTTTAACTTTCCGTAGTGGTTTTTCCAAGTTTAAACAGAACTTAATGTTTGTCCTTCATTCCATGTTTAATACCGGAACGTCAACTAATGACTGCAACTTATACACACGGCAACAAGGATAGTTATAAATCAAAAACACGCATCGTCGTGATTGCACATACTTGAACACGTTTAAAGTAGCATCAGTCTCATTCATTAACTGCCAAACCTTGTACTTTGTATTTCATTGCATCTCAATATGCTTATTTTAACATAAATATAACATTTTAAAATCGGATACAAACTTTTCAACCACCATGTATATTGTTACAACATTCAGAAGAAATAAAATAGCTGCCATGACTTACGAAATGATCTTTATATGAACTCTTAAATCCAATGCTAAATTGAGAGAAAATATAATGATAAATAACTATATTAACAGAGACTAAATGGATAAAGTGCTCCTCCGTTACTTAACAATTTTCACGATGAATTTTGAGTACAATATGAATGTATGGGCATTTTTTTTTTAAATATTAACAAATTCTAAAACATAAACGTAAGCTCTTTCTCACTATAACTTGACACTATGAGGCTGACCAGACCACATGAATTCCTGGAATGTATTCGTGCGAGCAGTGGTAGTCCCTAAAATGCAGTTACAGGATAGCAGTAGCAGTTATCATACGATAATAATTTCCTCTCACTGCGGAAGGGAGAACGAAAGGAATGGTCCCCTTGATTGGTTACTTGTGTTATCCGATAGTCAAAGCCAATCAGAAATTGCACGACATGATAATGCAAGTGAACACCAGAACTGATTCACAACAATGTCAAATTAGACTGAGAAAGTCTTTAGAAAAGTTTAGGCCTCCACTGATTTCAGATTAGTGAGGTTTAAAGGTAAACTCCACGGAAAAATTCAACTATTTTTTTGCATCGTAACATTAATCCAGTTTAATAAAGTACATGTCATTCAAAAATTTTCGATTTATCATAATATTTTATTAAGAACAATTGCCAATCTGGTCCTTCCAAAAGGATCAACAGAACAATAGGTCATATCCTGCCACGAGAACCTGAGGGAATTTCGCCGCCTATTCGCTTTCAATTCTAGCCTCGTTTCAATTAAACATATCACAAGAGTTTGCTATCCCGTTTTCTATTGAATGCCTTTCAATTATTCTCTGTTTGGATATGTAAATGAGAAATCCGATAGAACTTCACATTTCATAGTTTTCTACAATCAGAATCAATTAAGAAGCAGTGAATTAGCTATTGCCAGCGAGAGAACTGGTATCCAAATGCAAACTCAGTTCATCTTGAAGCGTCATGCTTTTTCTACGATACTGCAGTTTTAATTCATTGTCAATTAAAACAAAATTCATTGAACTAGATTCTGTTCCAACTCTGAACGGGCCAATTCTGGTGATCTTCAAGCACAACAGCCATGACAAGCATGTGCCAAGCACCGAAAGAAAGAATGAGGTAGGCCTTTCTGCTTGTACATAAATAAGCTGGGGGAGCCTCTACAACTTTGTTGTACAGTAGAGGACCTGAAATCTGGAAATCACAAATCCAGATGTCAGTAATTACTTTAACTGTTTAATTGTGAAAACTTTTATTTTAAAAGAAATTTATAATCGCCGATAGAAATGATTTAATTAAATATACACAGATGCGTTAAGTACATCTAAAAAACCACGAATCCAGAATGTTTCTGGTCCTGATCATTCTGGATTTGCGGTCCTCCACTGTATATCGCAGAAGATCCCGTGTTTCAATGGCTACATGCAAAGGGCTGTACAATGCAGAAGTTGCAGTAGCATTCGATTAGCCCTTGGACATCGCTGTCACTTATCAAGTCGCTACAGAGGCCATCAGTCTGGTTTCCATATTCATATACGAAATGTGATGCTCTGACAACCCAATAACAAGCGATAACACTTGTCCCATGTGCGATGTCATGATTCTGAAACTCTTCATACTGTATTGGAAACTGTAACGTAACAGTTTCCAGAAAAATGGCAACTGTCTCGAACACAGGGTGTAGGGGAAAAATGAAAGTTTTTCGCATGTTTTATAAATTTTGAGTTCGAATTGAGAATTTTTGTACGTGCTAAGTGATTACTGAGATCTCAACTTTCGTTTTAAACAAAGATATTTTGAGCGTAGAATTTACCTTTAAGTGTAATGGATACAACTTTACGGGACACTCAATTTGAATTGGAAAGAGGGGACACCTAAAATCTGGTTAAAAATAGCATAGAGAATACTCGTTTCAAATTTCTACATGAACTAAAAATAAAAACACTTTGCAATATTTTCCGAAGGCAAATCCAATTTGGAAGCTTGCAAACTTTAATATTTTTCACTTACTTAACAGGTTCATAGGACACAGCAGAACCACACAAATCCAAAACTTGTAAAAGGGAAATGGCTGGACTACAGGCGAGAGCGTTCACGGCTGCATCGATAGCAGCGGCCGCATTATTATTCCAAGATAAATCTACTTCGATTAAACTATGTCCCCACTGCATTAAGGAAAACAAAACAATGATTAAGTAAGAATAACAACGGCTCCAATTAAAACAATTACAAACGTCTTATTCACCTTTCGCATTATCAGTTCTAATTCAGTTTCCGAAGCAGCTGAACACTGAGATAAAAACATGTGTTCTAAATTCCACGCAGGCAGTCTGACCAAAGTTGATGCTGAAATTCTCCCGCAGTTTCTTATATCCAACAGTCTTAACTTTTCGGAAGATTTTAAAATCCTAAAATAAAGATGAAAATCCATATACAACATTTTTAAATATCTTAATGCTATGGTTGTTTACAAAAATCTATCAAATTATATTTCAAACTATTTGGGTACCTCTCAAGAGCATTGTCATCTATTCCTGCATAGTAACTGTTACTGGTTGAAGCAATGCTTAACTCTTCTAACTCAGGAAATCCTGGAGAATTAGCCTAAACCAAACAAAAAAATTTATTTTATGCATCTTATTGTATGCGCTTAGGTACTACAAAATTTCAAGCATACTTTTTCTCCAATATACATAAAATGCCTTTTACATAGTAGATAAGCTACGTGGATTTTTACTTTACACTCATTTCAATGGTAGTTAAATACAGGGTGCTCGGAAAATACCTGGCAAAATTTTAAAAGATGTTAAAGGGGACCAAAATAAACATTTTCCGTCATAGAATACGTGTCCAGAAATGACATGCATAAGCACAGCAGTCGATGACGTCTGAAAGCAAAGATGTCATTTCCCTGCTGGGATTATTTACAACAGCATGCAACAGGGACAATTCAGGGGCTGGTCCTATTCTTCAACGGGAGAGGGGCAGTTTCGGGGGAGCCTGCAAAAATCCATATGATGTATGGGGCAGTGAACAGAAACGGACTAGCTGCTCAGAGGCTGTACACGGAACGATTCCCGACGAGACAACTGCCCGAACCAACAAACGTTTGAGCGAGTGCACTGCCAGCATTGTAGAAGTGGATCTTTCACTGCCAGCAGATGGGATGTGGGCTGGACCAGAGCTGCTAGAGCCCCTGGAATGGAAGAAAGTGCTTTATGTGGACTTGAGCTCAATCCTAGTTTTCTTTCACCTTTCACCAGTGCTAAGAGCATCATTTGCAGACACACATTCTATGATGGATAATGCTCGTTTTGACCCCCTCTACTACCCTGTAAAATTTTTCTAGAGTTTCCCGAGCACCCTGTATATAGGGCATCTCAAATCTTTATAGTCAAAATTCTACGAATGACTAAGAACTGTAAACTGAGTATTTTGAGACAAGGAAACCAATGGTCAGAAATGCACATTTCAGGCACTATGAGACCCTGAACGAGTAACACACATGAGAAACTTTTTCGTAAGCTGCTTTCATTTTCAGAGCAAAAAAAACTGTTTATTTTTGGGATAGAACTAGACACCAACTATGGATTTAGTAGAAATAAATAAACCTCTTGTCCACAGAAAATAGATTTTACTTTTTGTAAGCACATTTCAACCAACCATGTGGTCATCATTCAGCAAGAATGCAGCAAAGTAATGAGAGAACAGGGTCATTTAAATACATAAAGTCCTTGGACGAAGAGCCAATCACATAAAATTGTTTTTTCGACTCAGTTTTCCTTACTTGAGAGAGAGGAAGAGAGAGAAAGGAGACTCCACTTGTCCACAAGAACATTTTAATACACCATATATGTATACATTTTGGTCACAATGTGGCCTTCTTCAGTATGACTCAGGTTACACAACTTCAGATACAAGTTTATATAAAGAGGAGGGACCAAT
>JAHWFO010001074.1:4319524-4345345 GCA_023313115.1 Rhysida immarginata
GTATCTGAAGTTGTGTAACCCGAGTCATACTGAAGAAGGCCACATTGTGACCGAAATGTATACATATATGGTGTATTAAAATGTTCCTGTGGACAAGTGGAGTCTCCTTTCTCTCTCTCAAGTATTCTAGCATCCACAGATTCGTAAGGTCAGTTTTTAATTTATTCTTTAGCTCAGTTTTCCTCGTTTTTATCTATGTAATTTTATGTGCTTGGCTATGTACTTTTACCTCATTGCCTCTCTATGAACTTCTCTGTAATTTTAAATATTAAATATATCTATATATTAAATATTGAGAAATGACACTCACTTGATCAGCTAAAGGCACATTTGATAGACGAAACATTGTATTTGCTAATCTTAGAATTTGTAATTTGGTACATCCACGTTGTACATTCTCAATGTGGATACGAATTACATCACGACAGGCAGTTCCAACGTTGGACAGATCTAATAATCTCAAATTAGGGCAGTGTTCCTGGAATAAAATTAACATGTAAAATAAACGATAATAAGCTCCAGAAAACCTTTTCACATTAATTTTTTTTCAACGTTAAGTATTAATTTGTTGGAAAAGTTATTAAGTATTTTCTCTGTTTCTACTTCAAATGGTTTTGTATTATAAATCAGATACAGAAACTAAGTCTTCAATAATACATATTTAACACAAGGAAGATTCAAACTCACAAGTTTATGGATTCAAGCCAATCATGTTCAATATAAATCCCATTTCACTTTAAAAACTTAATTAAACTTTGGAGTTGTCTTCTCTTGATCTTATTTCTTTGTCTCTTACATAGTCCTTATCATAGCAACCGTCTTAAGAGAGTCGAATGCGGTAATTTTCTGTTCATAATATGTATACTATGCAAAATTGCATATAATACTCGGCATAAAATTTTAATTCACGTGCACAAAGCCTAACAACCAGCCAGTTGCTTTCTTTTAGCAGCAACATTCCAGGTTTTCTTAGTACCGATTCAAAATGTCTGTCCAGATGCGATGTCCGTCGGGACATTAGTTCAGCAGCTCTTTTCTGCGTAAAATCCGTAAGTGATAACTTCAAAAAAAAAACAAGGCAAATTGCTTACTCATTAACTAGAGCTGATTGACATTAATAAATGCTGAACATGAAAGTGAGCAGCCAAGGAAATTAGAGGATGCTATTCTGAGGTTTACTGATGTCTGCTACTAACTGATCCTTTTAAAGATGTTCAAGGTTGAAATTTCTTTCAAATGGGTACATTTTGCATAGCAAAGAGTAAAAGAAAATGCAATTCAAAATGCTTTTGTGAAAGCAGGATGATTCAATTATGGGAAAGGACTGCCTACTGAAATTACGGGATTATTTCTCTCAGACACATACGATTCCGATTTTGAAGGATTTTAAATAAACTTAATTTTGATATAATGCAACTTCTAAATGTAATGAATAAATTTTTATCGTGTTATATGAAGTTCATACAGTTTGAATACTGGGTTCTTATATTGTATATTATGAACGAAAATTTTTCCAAAAAAATCAAATAATAATTTTAAAGCATATTATCATGGGTGCGTGTTATAAACCAAAACTCTGGCTATCTTGTTTCTTTGGCTAACTTCATGAAATTTTAAAATAATAACACTAATAAAATTATTTCGCACTGTTGAATTCTAACAAGAACATTATGAGGAAGATAGACATGAAACAATAAATGTAATAACCAATTCAATCCATTGTAAAATAGAAAAAAAAACAAAGTAAAGGCTGTTATTTAATTTTTAATACTCACGCTGATTGTGTTGATGATCATAGGTACTCCTCGAATGGTATTATTGGCAAGCCAAATATTAGTTAATTTTTGTCCACATTTCATCATCAAATTCTTCATTGAGTTTTGAGATATTGGACTATCTGCACTGGAACTACGCTATAAGCAGATATTAAAACACAAATTAAATACAAAATCTAATTAAAAAATGGAGAAAACATAGCAAACAAAACATGGTTGTTCTCTTAATGAATTCTGCAATCCCCATAAACTCTTCATGGAGCATTCAATGGGCACAATAGTTATAACCATGCAGGCAGGCACAGTCTTGAATGCACTCACTCTCAGGCTCAATTTCTGATCTGCTCGATTCTTGTGATTTGATTTAATGAAAAGATTCAGCTGCAGCAATGTGCTCTTAAACTGCGTGGTCTTAATAGCAGCAATACATCGAAATACACTTGTCCAGCCATAAGTCAGCAACCATAGTTCCAAGGCAGTCTTGCAGATTAACCCGACTTGCGGAATTCTTTTACACTTGTTTGAAACTTGGAAAAATGAACACATGTAATGCTTTTATGAAGTTATTTGACTAAAGCATTAACAATCTTGAAAGGTAAAAAATATTAACGAAGAACACAAAGTGATAGTGGCATTTTGGATTTTATCGACTACTTTTTGATAAACAACGCGTGAATAATGTAAAATAATGAATTGAATAAAGTACAACTGAATAAAATCCTAAACCAATATGTGCTAAACATTTCCAACAATAAAACATCGGTAATTCCACTCTTCAATTAAAGATAGTATTCTCATCTACATACTTCTTTGCAGAGTTGCGTTCTTCAGTAAATTATTATCATCTCTCGAAGAAAAAATTGCAAGGAAAAAAATCAAACTAGATAGTAATATTTTTTCAAATTAGGGCAACCTTAATCACATGTCGACATTTTAAATTTTTAAGGGAAAAGTAACCATTTACAGGGTCAGGAAACATTAATATGACCACCTCTCCTCGAACATGTTGGAATGTCCCACGGTATACAGATGAAAAACCACTGTATATCATTAAAAGCTGACAACAGCAGACATGTAGTAGCATCCGTTAACACAGCAATTGTCACAGTCATGGGCAGAGCAAACAGAAACAGACACCTTTGTGAATTGCTCTAGGGCTGCCGTTGTGAAGGTGTACCGCGACTGGACGAACCAAATAGTTTCGAGCAACCGAAGAGGTAACTGTGGGGCCCCATGGGCCATCGATCCTAGAGGCGAGCGTCAGTTACGACACCTGGCCAAGACCAATCGGAGTGCCACTGTTGAGCAATTGACACAGCAAATGAACAGTGGGGCCACTAGGCGTGTCAGCACCAAGACAGTACAACGATCCCTCTTGAGGTTGGGGCTCTGGAGCAAGCGTATGGTAACAGCACCCATCTTGACGCCTGTGCATCGCTGAAAACACCTCCAATTTGCAATGGACTATCGTCACTGGACCTCGGCCGAGTGGCAAAGGGTGCTTTCTCTGACGAGTCGTGGTTTCTGGTGAACAGAGTGGACAGACGATGGAGAATTCGCCAGGAAGCACCTGAAAACAGGCATCCCGACACCATCGCTGGTAGACGGCAGGCTGGTGGGGGAGGTGTGACTGTTTGGGGGATGTTTTCGTGGTATGGTCAGAGTCCACTGATACAGCTGGATGGTACACTGAATGCTGTTCGTTACCTGATGATCGTCGCAGACCCCTTCATGTCGACAGCGTTTCCTCAGGGTAATGGCACCTTTCAACAGGACAATGCTCCCTGCCATACTGCCAAAATTGTCCACGACTGGTTCGAGGAGCATGAGGATGAATTCAAGCTACTCCCATGGCCACCAAACTCCCCGGACCTCAACCCCAGCATCTGTGAGACCATCTCGATTGCCATGTCCGCAAGCTGGACCCTCCACTACGCACGGTGATGGAATTACGGGATGCACTGATCGCCGAATGGTCCCAGATACCTGCAACCACCTTCCGAGGACTTATTGACTCTCTGCCACGTCAATTAGCTGCTGTGCTTGCCGCCAAAGGTGGATTTTCTGGATACTAGCAGGTGGTCATATTAATGTGTCCCGACCCTGTATGTGAGAGGTGCCTCTATAATCAGTCACCACTCTGAATGTCGTGGAAAATAAGCAGCTCGAAGAAAGATGGCTTATAGCAATTCTCATTAATTTTCATAATCCCCGAAACGGGCTGTACACATTAGGGAAACTACAAAATTTTAAATATTTTAATCGTCATAATCATTACTGATTATGATTTTTGTTGGCAGAAATCCCTGACCGGATGTCATTGTCCGCCATCTTGGCTTTCAGGAAAAACTTGCCGACATATGGAATTTCCCGACTTGTAGAATGCCAACTTGCGAAGGGACAACTGTACCACGAAATACCACCTAGTGACGTTTGTTAACTTCAGCACGAAAGAGTCTATAGAGTAGGAAATTTTGGAAAACCCCTCCCTCAAATGTATTATAGTACTCACTGTTGTCTGTGACAAATCTAAAGCATAGAGATTTGGACATTTATCAGCAAGAAGGGACAGATCATGTGCTGAAATTTTACAACTTGATAAATTAATGTTATTTAAGTGAGGACAGTTCTCAGAAATTGCCTATGAAAAACGATAAAAAAAAAAAAAATGTTAAAATTCTTTTTGTTTTCTATTTAATATAAATTTTATAAGAAAAATTAATAAACACTATGAGGATATCATGTACCTGGATTCCTTTAGGTGTTAAAGAGGATTGCCACCCACTTAGATTCAATTCTTTAATTTGACGTAACCGATTTTCACACAACCAAACCAATTTATCTTCTCTTCTTCGAATGCGACCAGATGATAAATCAATACGAGCCCATAATGATGGATGACATGTTATCCTGTTCCATAAATTACACACTTTAGCAGCTCTGCAGAAGACAACAGAAGAATTAAAAAAACACAAACCACATTTACAATATTCACATTAATGCAGTATCAATACATTTTAAAAATTTACATATCTGCAGGTATACACTGCATATACTCAAAACAAGCAAAAGATAATTAGAATTTATTTTGAATAATTTTATTGTAATATAGTCTGCATGAAGTAATGATAGGTCATTCGCGATCAACTTGACTCTTTTGAACAATACTTCGGCAGTCACGACTCACGAACAATTTTGATTTGCAAATAGCTCACAGTTATCCCATGAAACTCTCAAGTAGCCAATAGCCTATTCTCATCTATTCATAATACAATACTAATGGCATAATGAAATGAAAGTTGAAAGGACGAACTAACAAAACTGTTATGAACATCCTATGTTTTCTGCTTTATTTCTTATTTACATTTATAAACCTGTGAACCCAATAAGCATGAAATGAAATGAAAGAAAATGGTAAAAGTGAGGTTAATTTTCATATAATGTTGTGGTCAGTTAGTTCATAACTGTTGACTTGTTCATTCAATTAAACTGTTAGTGAATTTGTAGTACGTGTGGATTTTAATTTAATAAAAAAATATTTTGTTCCAATATATAACTCTTTTGAATAATTTCACCCAGACACGTTGATACTGAGAGATCTCTTGGAAGTTGATCGTTCCCAAGACCCTTTGAATGATATCAAACCAGGCGTCTTCCAAAACAACTCTGAAGAAAATCGTTCGTGAACGGACTCCTTTGAACAACTCTCGCTTGCGAGCGGAACCTGAAGAGCCGAATCCCGCCAAAGAGTCGTTTGGCCCATCACTTGTATGAAGTTAATAAGAATTCTTTATCAATAGACCATTGTAAACTACATACAGAACATACTGGATTCTCCAGCAAACATTTCTATTCAAAAACGAGCCACAGTATTAGTCATGATGAGCTTTGCAGACTCAGCATCCATCCTAAATTTAATTTTAGAACTTTATTCGCCAAACTATCATGAAACTATTCTGAACCTCAAATTAATAAACAATGGCAATGCACACTTCAAACTGTCTATTATCTAATGTAACGAACCCATTCAGAACTTTTCTATTTATTACTTAAAACATATAAAGGGCAGTCAAATGAAAACAGATCAGATCCCATCTTTGAAGAAACTAGTGGGTTACCAACAGAACCAATATCAGAACATACCAACTGAACATATCTTTGTCCAATGCAAACTGATGTCCACGAATGTATCTCTTCAGCTGTCCTAAAATGTGGAAATCACATGGAAAGAGATCTGGAAAGTAGGGAGGATAATAAAGAATTCCCAACCAAATCTCCGAAGCGTATTTCTGGGCAAACATCATCTTGCAGTGACATCCCTCTTGAAAGATAAGTTGCACACGGGAACGTGGCATGTCGTGTTTGCCGTACAGAGCCGATAGGCAATGATAAATTTCTCATTCTCCAGTTCCCTTAGCAGTGAAAAAGCAAACCACATGTCGATGTTCTTCACTCACTTCCATTTCTGATGTTGGAAGAAATATACGTACTGCTAACCTTACTTTCAACACAATATCAAACAAGAAATTAACCCCCATGACGAGAGTGTAGGAAAGTAACTGGAAGCTCTGAGATCATCTATCCACCCCTTTTTTTGGGCACTTTTTAGCCCTGTCCCCATTTTTCGAATGTAGTATTTAGAAAATGTAAAAGAGCTCTATCTTCTTTCGTTCCTCATCATTTCAGATCGAATGATATATCACATGCCATAAGTTGCCATAAATCTAAAGACCAAGTGACTCCAGCCCCACATTCTGACCTCATTTGGGCAATTTGTCCCAAACTTCATAGCAATGTAGAAAAAATATAAAAAATATACAAATGCTCTATTCTTCTGCTACTTAATAACTAGTATACAAGTGCATGTTGTCATCAATGTGCTTTCCCAACAGATGTCAGTACCGTTATAAAACTCCAGTCTGACCAACTTGCACTCTGCGAGATAAATGTGCGTTTTCATTTGATTGCCCCTTATGGAATTATAACATTTCCCTAGCATATCAATCATTAATAGAACAATTATATAATTCAGTTATAATTTAGAATTTAGAGATTCTACAGATAATCCCGTACCTGGTAAGAAATGGAACAGCTCCCTCAAAATCCACTACCAATTGAAAAATCCTTAAAAGAATTTCAGGAGGAATCAAAGCTCCCCAGGCGTCATGAAAACTTTCGTGTGTATCATCTGCCTTCTTTTCCTTGGAAGGATGCATCGTTTTGGCAGTGTTGCTTCTCTTTGCTTGTCTCTTCACATTATTCGTCTTCATTTTCCTGAAAATTAAAGTTGTCGTACCAAAACTTTTGTGTGAGGTAAATGATAAGTTGCTTACGTCATCTTTCGCAGCAATAATATAATGCTGTCTTTTTTTTTTCTTCTTCTTATGCTTTCTGAAAAAATTAAATCATAAAATGCTTGACCATTTTATCTATTATTCACATTCAGCTTTTTTTTACAAACAATTTTGATTCTTATTCGCTTCCTTATCTGCATTTAACAAAAAATCAAAGAAAAAGAAAAAGAAATAAATTTAAATGGTGGAACGGTAAATTCGCACAGGCCAACCTAAAGTTAATTCTTCTAATACTCCTTAGGTCCACTTTTGCAATTTCAAATTGTTAATTATTTTTAATGGTTTCCCAAATGGTTCAGTTATCTCCCATCAATTCATGTTCAAAAAATTATTCACCTCAACGAGAGTCCGCTTTGGAGGAGTTTACTGCACAAAATTTGGATAGATACGAGGGTAAATCAAAAAGTAATGGAGTAAATCATTACCCGGTGATTCAGCGAAACTGACGGGTAATGATCCAAGCAGTGGCACTGGAAGTGGACATTTCATACGGAGCAGCACACCATATCATCCACGAAGACCTTAAATTTCGGAAAGTGCCAGCAAGATGGGTCCTTAGGCAGCTCACGCTAGAACACACGGAGAACCGCATGGCATACAATTTGGAGCATTTGCTTCGGTACCACAAGGAAGAAAACTCATTCCTTAAGCACATTTTCACCAGAGGGCGTTTTATTACACTTCTGAAATGAAGCGACAGATTTTGGTGTGGAAACACTGAGACTCCCCCCTCCAAAAAATACAGAACACCTTCTTGCTGATTTTCTGGCCAAAGGAGAAATGGTGAAAGCTGCTGCTTATTCTGCCACACTGCATCGGCTACAGAGCTGCTCTGCACCAAAAGCGTCCACAGAAGGCTATGGACAAGGTCATCATTCTGCGTGACAATGTGCGTCCCCATGTTGCTGCATCAGTGTCGCAAAAAACAGTCCTGGAAGTGGAAACTTCTATGCCATCCAGTCTACAGTCCAGATCTGGCGCCTCGGACTTTCACCTGTTCAGACCTCTAACGCAATGTCTTGCTGGCATATGCTTCTAAAGCGAGCAAGATGAAAACAGCTGTGCGGTCATGGCTTCGCTTCCAGTCGAACGAATTCTATGATATGGGCATCTAAAAGTCGGCCTCACAATGGGACAAATGCTTAAATGTGAATGGTTGTTACGTTGAGAAGTAGATCAATGTTCATCATTCAAAATGTATATAATGATTTGTTGCAAATACATGACGGTTTTGATGTGAAAAATTTACTCAATTACTTTTTGATTTCCCCTCGTACTTAATAGTACAGACACAGTAATTTATTTACAGAAATTATTTATCTGTACATGTCGAATTTATTGTCCGATTATCATAAAAATACATCAAGGCACAGTTTAAAGAACTCTGTAAGTGTGTATTAATTTCATTTGGTTCTGCTATTTGCCTTTTCGGAGGAGTTAGCTGCACAAAATTATTTTTATTTTTGGCAAAATTTCAAGTTTTTAAGTCAATTTTACTGAAAAAAAATTTTGAATTGGGGTGGACATAAACACAAGTCACAACCACCTTCAATACAAAGCCTACTTAAAACTTTGAAAATTTACACAGAAAAGAAAGTTTCAAGGCATTAAAGCTGGTAATCAGTCTTTGAAAACATCAAATATAACTGGATGAAGAAAAAATATAATAATCTTTGTACATTGGCTGGCTCGGTGGCTGAGAGTACTAAGGCGCAGGTCTTGTTCTCGAGACCAGTGAAATGGCTATTTGAGTCTGCTGAGGGCATGAATGTTTGTGCATGGTACGGACCGTTGCGCACTAACAAGGATTGTGTCGAAACGGCCAAAAATTACTGCAACAAAAGTGACTGCAGAACTTAATACCCACCTTGAACACCCCATTTCAGTAAAAGCAGTTCGCAGAGACTTCACAAATTGAAAAACCTTTCATCACAGAGACTAATGCTAAAGCTCGTTTGAGGTGGTGTCAAGACCATAAAACCTAGACACCTGATGATGGAAAAGAGTGATATGGTCAGATGAATCATCCTTCACATTATTTCCGACGTTGAGACGAATTTGCGTTTGGAAAAGCCCCAAAGAAGCTCATCGTCCAGACGGTCTCATTCCTCCAGTAAAACACGGTGGTGGATCTGTAACAGTTTTTTTGGGGAGGGGGAGATTTCTTATTCTGTTGGTCCAATGAGTACCCTCAGTGGCCAAATTACTGCTGACCAAAAATCCCCCCCCCCCCCCCCCCGACAACAACGCCATTTTTCAAGAAGACAATGCACCCATACACAAGGGCAGAAGTATGAAATCTTGGTTTGAAGAGCATGATGGCAAAGTGCAGGATTTTTCATGGCCCACTCAATCGTCATATTTGAATATAAAAGAACCAGTATGGTTCATGTTTGGAGGCAACTGGAAAGCAGATTTCCCCCTTCATCTCTTCAGCAATTGGCAAGGTGCCAAGGAGGGTATCCAAGGATTGTATGAATCAATTCCAATTTGCAAACAGCAGCCCAACACCTTATTACATGTAATAAACAATTTGTAACTTTTCTCTGGTGTTCAATGATTACAATGGAAACGACAAGTTAATGGGAAAGTGAGGACTGTTCACCTTTTCTGAATTAGAACAGCATATTCATAAGAATAGCGATTTTAATGCCATACACCTACAAATCAGACAATTCTTCTGCAAAGAGCAGAGGATTTTAATACAGAATCCAAGGAAGATTGACGATTCACTAGCTAAAAGAAATTAGGTCTATGAAACCACAGTTAACACAATGGGGTAGTGCCAGTGAAAATAATATTAAAAAAAAAAAAAAAATTAATAAACACAATGGCAAATATGGCACATAAATAAAATACATTGATGCTACATACTGTATTCGAAATTCTAAACAGCATTTAATCCCCACTTATTTTATTAAAATGAAACATAAGAAAATAACAACAACCAGCATCTATTCCATTTAAAAATAAAAATTTTAAATAAGTACGAGATCATGTTGAAAAGTAATGCCTCCTAATTTTTTGTGTTACTGTTAATATTGTTTGGAGTACCAGCTATCACCCACTCTGCATGGTTAACTTTCTGGCTTCACTGGCACAAGTTTCTTACATCTGCCACCAGGGAGCTCTGAATTATTAGAATAGTGATGCCATTTTGCTCTGAAATATAGCACATACTATAATAGAGTTTTTAACTGCAGAAATTGTGACACCAATTCATGAAAGCTGTTTATGGCCATCAGTACAGTGCAACATTAATCTGTTCATGCTCGTAATGAACCTGGTACAACTCTCAACTTAGTGTGACAAACGACAAAGTCAAAGGCCAGCCGTGTACTGCAACTGCAGAATCAATGAACTCATTACAGCGAATCGTCGCATAACATACGCAAATGTTCCAACATGAAACGGAAGAGACTGGATGTTACCCAACAATTGCTTCTATTTTACGAACGTGTAGGCAGTGGATTCTTAAACCACATTGTCACAGGTGATGAAACCTGATTACAGCACTTTGATCCCAAAAACAAGAGATCATCAATGGAGTTCCGTCACAAAGATCATCAGTGCCAAAAATTTTCTAGGCCGTACTATCAGCAGGCAAACTCATGATTACAATCTTCTGGAATATTAAAAATTTGGTGAATATGGAATTCATGCCTAAAGGCACTAGCATAAATTCTTTAAGGTACTGTGAAACCCCCAAAAAAAATTAAAGCACAAATTTGAGGAGTTCATCCACATTTGGTGCACCCCTCTAACTGCCATCTACACACCAGTTAAATGACAACAAGATAAATTCATCATCTTGGTTTCACAGTTGTTGATGTAACAATGTATGCTGACACATCTTCCATACAGTCTCAACGTGGCACCATCCATTTTCATTTGTTCCCTAAACTTAAGGCGAACACCTGAGAGGGCATCACTTTGATTCTGACGATGCATTGCAAACAGAAATGAGACTGTGGTTTCACCGTCCAAATGAAATATTCCACAGCGACGGTCTCAAGAAACTATTCACCAGTTGGAAGAAATGATTCATCACTAGGGTGATTATGTGGAAAAAAAAATAATTCGGTACATAATTACCAGCAGTAGAAAATTAGTTAGGAGGCATAACTTTTTAGCATGCCCTTATATCTTGGGGCAGATGATTATATTATTCTAACAGTATAATGCACAGAGCTCACATCTCCATGGGATAGTTCCAGGAACATGCCAGCGAGTTTACCTTGCTGCAGTAGCCCATGTACTCAGTGGATCTGAATCCCATTAAGTACCTTTGAGACGACCTGTAACGATCAGTTTAACTCGTTTCTACAGCTCTGTTGAATCTCCGAGGAAAGTATGACAAACTCTTATTTGCACGGTACTCCTTCTCTTGTTGAATCCATGCCCACACGAATACAGGCTGTTTTTGAAGATCAAAGGTGGCTCTACACACACTACCTAGATACGGTGTAACTAATACGGAGGCTAGATACTTATGAACAAAAATTTGATTGGAGGAATCAGTAGCTTAATCAGTTCCTGAAAATCGGCCTAAGGCAAATATCAATGAACCTGAATTACGAGCAGATATCGGAAAATAACGCCATTTATTTTTTTCAAAGAAAATTACAAAATATAAAGGTAACAACAAAGTGCAGCTGAAACTACACGTCTTTATCTACTTTTCCACATAAGCAAATTGATGATTTAGGCATTTACCCCAACGCTGCACTAGTTTCAGAAATGCCCTGCTCATAGAACTCATCAGCTGAATACAGCCAATGGCGCTGGCAGATTTGAGCTCCTCGTCAGTCTCAAACCTCTGACCACCCCAGAAATCTCTTCATGGGACCAAAGAGGTGGTAATCCGAGGGCGCTAAGTCTGGATTGTAGGTTGGGTGGTCCAGAACCTCCCAACTGAAACAGACCAGTTTTGTTTTGACAGTGTTCGCTACATGCGGGCGTGTGCTGTCAAGAAGAAGTTGAACACCATTTCCTCTTTCTGGTCGCTTAACCCTAATAGAGCACTGCTGTTTAGTCAACATTTCACAATAGGTTCACCCACAAGGCAGGAATTTTGCGAATTTTGCCTTACATATCCCAAAAAACTGTAAGCATAATCTTCCGACCTGAAAAAGAACCTATGAATTTTTTGCGAACCAGAGAATGCTGATGTTTCCACACCATGATTGCAGTTTTAGGCTCAGGTATAAAGTGCAAGACCCAGACCTCATCTCCTGCGACAATGCCATTCAGAAACTCATTTTCCTCCTGGTTGTACCGCTGCAGATTTGCAGACAGCACGCCATTCTCTTGCCGGTCTGTTCTGGTGTCGGGCTTTTTGGAATCCAATGTGAACAGACTGTCGTATCCAAGCTTCTCATGCACCATATCCCATTCAAAACTCACTTCTTTCAAGGAAATGTGACGGTTTCTCAGATTGTGTTGTTAATTTCCTTGGTAATGGCTGGTGTTGCCGCTGACGCAGGCCGTCCAGAACGCTGTTTATCGGCAAGGCTAACTCTTCCTTACAGATGGGTAGCACTTAGAGCGTGTGTATAATAACAATTCTTGTTGTAATGTCTGTGCATGTATCCAGCCTCCTTTTTGGCTATCTTAAATGGGGTTACTTTCTGATATCTCCTCGTAAGTGAGAAAAAATAATCCACAAATAATTAGAAGAATAAATAAATAAATAAATAAATAAATAATTATAGACTAAGAGGTTTGGCTTTATTTCGTAACTGATTGTATCTTCCATCTAGATTACTTATGGATTGACTTCTCAATAAAGAAACCATTTAAGTGTTCCTTGGCTTTTCGCAGACCCAATTACATTTTGTTCCAGTATAACAAAGAAGCATGAAAACAGGTTACACTAACATGTTATCACATTCTACAAAAACAATAATAAAAGAAACCAAATATAAATGAAGCGTAAATCGTAATTAAAATAAATTACAAAGTTGGGAGTTCGTGCAGTAATTTTCTCTTCCTCCTCTAAATCCAAGTCCATTTCTTTTCACCGCATGAAATTCACACACGTTCTTGCTCTCTTTTGTGCTTTTCAGCTAAGTTATATTTTGGGACATTAATACAGGGCGTCTCAAACCTTTAGCATCAAACATTAATAATAGTAAAGGAGTGTTAATCGAGTATTTCGAGATACAGATCAATGGTCGGAAATGCATGTTTGAGGCACCACAATATCTTGAATGAGTAACACATATGACAAATGTATGCCCAAGCTGCTTTCATTCTCAAAACAACCAAAAATTTGTTTATCCATACTCAACTTACGGCTCAGAACAAGTGTTCAAAGTGACAATACATGCATTAGGATATAAGTATTACAATGGTGCATGAAATTTTGCCACACGGTTTCAAACATTCATGGTCCGTTGTACAGTAAAAGGAGACAGTCAACTTGGATCTTGGCAAGCAGTATCAAATCAGATTCCACTGGGGTTTCATACACCAACCTTGATGTTTCCGATAGGAAAAATCCTGAGGAGTGAGTTCCGCGAAGATCCTCCCATAAAACAGAACCTCCCCTTCCAATCCAGTGATATGAGAATCTGTGTCCAGGTGTTCATGGGTATTACCATCAAAGTGAGCAGGCACACCATCATATTGCAGCTACATCCTCTAAGGACAACAAAATGCGATACAGTGTCATAGCGAATGAAAAAGATGTTGTCTTCTTTTCGTCTCTGTGCTTATCCACAGTTCACTCAGTGCTGCGAAGTAAACATTGTAGGAAATTTGCTAATGTAAGACACAACCAATGACAAAA
The DNA here is from genome assembly GCA_023313115.1 of Rhysida immarginata. Classification (NCBI taxonomy): domain Eukaryota; kingdom Metazoa; phylum Arthropoda; class Chilopoda; order Scolopendromorpha; family Scolopendridae; genus Rhysida; species Rhysida immarginata. The sequence continues at coordinate 4,333,447 of JAHWFO010001074.1, forward strand.
CTGAACTCTGCATTTGTTCCTTATGCTAATTACTCGTTCAAGATCTCATGGTGCCTACAATAGGCATTTCCAGCCACTGGTTCCCTATCTCAAATTACTCAGTTTACAACCCTCTGCCATATGTACAGGGTGAGTCAAAAGTCACTGGATATAGCTCCATTTTTTGGACCCTGGCTAGCAGTAAGGCATCAGATTCTACAGGGGGTTTCGTATACCAACGACTTGCTGTGCCCCATAGGAAAAAATCCAGACATGAGATCAGTGATTGTGCTAACCGCAGGATAAGGCTTCTCCTTCCAATCCAAAGATTAGGGAATCTGCTGTCAAGTGAGCAGGCCAAGACACTTAAAATACAGAGATTTGGTAATACTCGATCGCCTTATAAAAGTGTATAACCACTTTTTTGCATGATACCCTCTATAAGATGCGAGAGGCCTTCTTTCGGTGGGGATGTGAATTTTTTCCTGCCTGCAGATGGCTCTGGTGATTGATGTATGAGTGGCAAGTGCCCATCAGATTGTGAATTGTTCCGAAAATGATGGAACGAGATGAGCAGCTATATTGCATCAAGCATAAACCATTCACAAGATCCAACGGACTTTTGGGGACGATGCCATGATTCAGACTTTTTTGGTCAAACAAAGCATTCTCATGCTTTCTCAGACGCCCTACCCGCCCGACATGGCTCCGTGTGATTTTCACCTATTCCCCAAGTTGAAAATTCCGCTGAAAGGGTCCCAAGTTGAATCAAGAGAGAATATTATGCGACATGCTACAGCGCAGCTAAACACCATTCCAACAGCTGCATCCCAGAAGTGCTTTCAACAACGGCAGGACCGCTGGGAGAAGTGTGCATTACCAATTAGGACTACTTTAAAGCAAATTAGAATAAACGTCTTGTATACGAATAAATGTATATTGGCAGATCAAAGGTTCGATACTCTTTGAACACACCTTGTATAAGATGCCTTCTCAGAACATTCGGAACACCTTGTCAGAAGCAAGAAGCACATATAAAGGACCTAGCCCCCGTCATACATCGAAAGTGGTGAAGAAATTCATAATAGAGCAGCAAATACAGGGAATTCTCCGGATGTAAATCCCATTGAGAATTTGTGGGCTATATGCAAAAATCATCTCTGTGCTGTGGAGTATATGACTATGGATTCAGACACGGGATTCCAGTGTGGCACACTGACTGTTCAAAACTCCATGCCAAACTGTGCTCGAATGCTGCTTACAAATATAGGAAGTCATATATGTTACTAACGTACAAGGGTGTAAGGTCCTTTTAGGTGGTCTTCACAATTCCAGTCCACAGATTGATACAGAATCATAGCTGGTGACCAGACATGTGGATCGTTGTCATTCCAAACACAGCTATAGCAGTTGAACTATGACTTTCCGAAAGTGGGTTTGCTATCTCAAAATACTCAGTTCTCTGCCACCTGAAGAATATAGACCCTTGAAGGTTTGAGACATCTTGTATTCATAGAATAAATTACACACAAAAAACAACTTGAAGCTATGACAAGTGGAAAGATAACTGCCAAGAAGAAAGTTCGCTGCAAAAGGGCTTGGTATGGATGAGGGAAATTTGACAGTTGTCTTTGACGTCACACTTCAAAATTCATCTTCAAAATTCTTTCTAGGCTGGGGAAAAGTTTAAAGGGTTTTTGTTAATTTTACATGCATTGAACATTAGTGAGGTAAGAATACTGTGAATATGCTTATACCGTAATTTGTTTTTACCTTTTTAACTTTTAAATTGAAAAAAAATGAGTTAACTCTGGGAACTAAATGGACAGAAGGAAGAAATACCCTTGAATGGAGGCATTTGGTTGACTGTACGAAACGGAATGGTAAGTTCATTGTACAACCATGCCTTCTCCACTATGACTTGATATGTGGCAGGATAAATACGTACTGAACAGCAGGAAGTAGCCCCACATTCAAATAGCTTCTGCAGTCTGTAGGGCATGCACTGCATTTGTTGGTCTCAAACAAGAACTATTTGTCGCCATTTGTTTGAATGAGGCTATTCTACAGGCACGGTGTCCACTGCACTGTTTGCCTCGAATCCTCGGCCTCATGTGGCACACTGTCAATGTTGCCGGGAACATCAAAATTGGACAGAGGAATGGCGGTGCATTAAGTACTCGGATGAGTCCAGTTTCAATCTTCATAAACATAATGGCCATGTTATGGTTTGGCGCCACAGAGGACATCGCAACAATCCTGCACTGATTTGTTAACGCCATACTATCCGGACACCAGGTGCCATCCATTATGTGTCCTGGTCACGTCTCATGATTCTTGAAGGCACGGAGACAGCATAGCTGTACATCAATGAGGTTCTGTGACCCCATTTTTGCACAGAATACTCAAAGCAATGCAATATGCTCGTTCTCATACATCTCTTATGTCCCAAAAAGCTCCACAAGATGTGGACACCAGTTCTTGGTCTGCCAAACTCCAGTTATACGAGATCTCCATACTGATTTTGTGTTTTGCAAATGTTAAACAATGCATCCTTCTTGCGTGAAAGGTTGGTTTGGTTTATTTGGTATTAACATCCTTTTCAACTGCTATGGTCATTTCAGGACGGTGTTATAGGGGCAGCAAATTTTGCCTCGCAAGGGTTCTTTAACGTGCAGCCGGCAAACGGCTTTACTTCCCTTTCGAAGGAAGTGAGTGATCTCAGGATTTTCCCCCTGAAAAAATCCTTGTCATCCTCGGCCGGGATCGAACCTGTGTCCTCGGGCATCAGAGGCAATCACCCAACCACTGAGCCACCGATGCAGATCTCTTGTGTGAAAGACTAATCACTAATCTTTAATGTTATTACCTATCTAGCCGTGATGGTTTAATAAAATTTCCATATCCTACAATATGCTAAATTGGGCTTACAAGTCTGTTCTATTATGAACTGGCTGATTTTCTGGGTATTAGACTTGAAAATGATTTTGCAAAGAAAACAGGAAACGATAGAGTACATAAAATTTAAAGATTTGATTTTTAATAAAACATGTTCTTTTTAAAATGAATTCTTACCTTTTTTTAGTTTTTTCCACCTTTATTAAATCGTTTCTTGGCGGAGCATACGTGGAATCGTTTGAATCATCTGATGGCCAATCTCCACCATTGTTGGCAAACAATAACATTTTCTTCCGAGGGTCAGTTTTCAGTCCCAGAATGCCTCTCTCCATTTTTTTTTTTCCTAAAAAGAAAGATTTTGTTTTCAATTTGTACGAATGATATTCAAAATTTACAAGCAATGAAATGTACGAAATCAAAAACATAATTGTCAAAAGTCGTTAAAGAAAAGCTCTATAGTTCCAAACAACTCAAAACAAAAGATAAAGGCATTGGTAACCACTTAGCATTTATAAAAATTCTCAGTTCAAAATGGAAATTCATAAAATACACACGACACTTTCATTTCCCCTCTCCCATCTGCAATGTAGAGGGTCACCAGGTTTTAGATTCTCTCTTATGTCACAGGGTAAATAAGGTGCAAAGTAGCTGAGGAATCACGAAACCCAGTGCCAAAGTTTCTATCAGTTTGTGTGTTTATTTGCACATCCAAACACAAAAAATAGGTTAGCAAAATCCTGTAATACAGACTCGAGATTCTAGCCAATTTCAATTCTACTTCGTAAGAATTTGTTAACCCGTTTTCTGTCAGAATGCCTTTAAATCATTGTGTTTTTATTGTGTAAATAAGAAATCCAGTAGAAATTTCACATTTCATAGTTTCGACAATCAGAATCGGTGGATTAGATTTTGCCAGCTTACAAGGAGAGGTAAAAACTAATAACGACATTGGCATAATGGATTTGGGTGGGACTAGGCATGTAGGTAGAGGGTCCTTACCTGTGTAAACAGCCATAGCACGTACTATTCAGCAGTTAGTGAGATAATTGACCTGAAAGTTGGGCACCCGAAGCGGCGTGCCTCATGTATGCTGCACGTGCAATTCGTCAGCATCAGCGATAGCACAACAGTAACTTGTTACAGGTTCTGAGCTCAAATCCCGGCCATGGAATTTCTTCCAAAACTCTGTAAAACTCTGAAAGGGCGACCATATGATCATGCCAAGGCATTGTTGACTGTCATTGGCCCTTCCTATCAACTGATGATGGGTCACTTGCTTTTGGAATAGATTTATTCACTTTACTCCAAAATAAATAAAAATGCAATTTTAATCGTAGTTATTAATAAGAAAGGGAAAAAAAACGTTTTGCAGAATTTTGAAAAATAATTCCCTGGCTGGGATTTGAACCAACAACTCATAACAAGTTACAGGACACCGAGCACACGCTTTATTGTTGCGCTACCGCTACTGCTGCCAAATCGTGCGTGTGCAATGTACATGAGGTGTGCCGCTTCGGGCACCCAACTTTCAAGTCAATTATCTCGTGAATGGCTGAATAGTGCTCATTATGGTTGTGCACACAAACACAGGGAAGGACCCCCTACCTCTATGCCAAATGCCACCCAAATCAGTTATGCCAACATCGTAGCCTCTCCTTGTTAGTGTGTTCAGTAAAATGGAATAGCAGGCAAACGATGACAGTAATTAAAGTTATTCTTGCAAGAGATTAATGTGTGAGGTCAGAAGTTTTTTTTGGCATGTTTCCTTGTTTTGCGAACTGATTTTTTCAAGCTGTGCATAAGTTCTTAACGGTCTGCACGTTTGGTGCCCAACGATGGCCACCAACTCACGGAACACAGAAAAACATTTTAACAAGAAATTTCCCAGAGCCGGTGGTGTTGCGAATGAGTTTACCAAGACACATTCCTGACTGCATCCTGACAAGTTCCTGGAGACGTTAATCTCCTGAAACTTGAATAAGTCATTGCTTGCCTGCTATTCCATTATAAAAGCAGTCAGTCTTTTTTTAGGACACCCTATTATATACAATCATTGCTTTCCGCATTGATGGTGTTTTTACTCTCTCTACTCTCTCTTTTTTTACCTTTATAGGGAACAGTATCAAGAATGGATAATATGCCCAAAGTTTATGAAATTAAAATTTGTACATTGTATGGCAAAATCAGTGAAAACTTGTCTATGCAAGTTGGTAGGTATGTTTTATGTTTAATTTCCATCACATTTTCTAATAGTCATTGTTAAACCACATCCAAAAGGATGGATGGATGAAGCTTGTACCCGCAACATGGTTTAATAATGTCTGGAATTGTTGACCTGGGGCTTTACTTACAGGTTTTACAAATTAGTTTCATAAAATTTTAAATGTACTGGTACGTTTGGTTTTTTGAGATATAGTGGCTTGAATTTCGTTAGGCGTTGACTGTGTTTCAACATTTGAATTATTTTCAACATTTAATTCATTTTCGCAAGATTCTCAGTGGAATTGGAATCACAAATAAACCCACTGTTGCTTAAATGCACTAATATTTCCCGTGCATTCATATTTTCATCTATTTCATCTGATTTTACAAACGAGAAATGTTATAATTTTACAATCGTCTGTTTTTGGAAATGTTTGTCAAGAAGTGATTTTTGTCTTTGGCTTATACATGGAACAATCCATTCTTTGCCTTTTTTGGCCTCAAAAAATGGGACCATCTTAACATGAGTATATATGGTAGCTTTTTGATAAAGCTCCTAATAAAAAAGACTAAGCGAATGGTTCAATAGTGTCGTTGCTATTATTTGTATGGGAAAACTTATAAAAATTTCAATCGCTTTATCTCAAAAACTATGCATGCCAGAGAAATTTCAAAATTATATCCGTAATCTGCAGAAAAAACACTACCAAAATCATCCACTTTCATTCTGTGAACAAGAATAATCTGAAATTTTGTTGGCTAATATAATCGCAGGGGAAATTGTTTTTATTTTGGTGTCATTGGCTTCGGTGGCTCAGTGGTTGCGTGATCACTTCTGATGCCTGAGAATGCAGGTTTGATCCCGGCCGAGGACAATGAGGATTTTTTCAGGGGGGAAATCCTGAGATCATGCACTTCCTTTGGAAGGGAAGTAAAGCTGTTGGTAATGCTTTTGCTGGCTGCATGTTAAAGAACCCTTGCAAAACAAAATTTGCAGCCTCCTATAACAAGCCAATCCAATGTATAATTTATTTTTTTCTAGTTGCACATCCAACTGCACCGCAGCTTGAAAAATTATCAATAAATGAAAAGAAATCAATTTTTCACAAAACTTCTCATAATATATTTTTTCGAGCAATCAGAGTGAGCCAGCAATCGTGATGATCCTTTTGCCTACATAGGTGCACATGCACACTAGAAATATGATGTCATGTTAATGTTTCTTTGTAAACATTGTGTGAGGTCTACAGTCCAATATCTAAACAAAAAATAAAATAAAATACAGAGAAACCTCCCATAGCAGACACCTCCTAATAGGGGACACCTCTAATTAAGGGACAATTTAACAAGTCCCGGTCCCTTTGAATAGGAACTCTTGTACTTTATCTCCATTTAGCAGATACTCTATTTGGTATTTGTGCGTTCCAATTTCTTGTTTAGTCATAAATCCCAAGCTGCATATTCCTGAATTTTCCGAAAATACAAGTATTCAAAGTCAGGTAAAATATTCATGTGATGGGTAGACCCATTCTGAGTACGCACCGCTTATAATAGCCACTTTATCATTTTCCTCTAAGCCAACGGGAGCTATCGCTATGGCACTGCAATCACTATACAGGGTGTTCTCGAATAACATATACAAACTTGGGGGACAGGTTCCTTATACCAAAACGAGGAAAAAAGTTCATATAAACATGGGTCCTAATTTGAACAATAACTGAGATATGAACAGAAATTAATATGGTGCCACCAAGATCAACAAGTAAACAACTCAGTTTCTATAGCATCTAGGAAGGTTAAATTTGGGGGAATAATAGGGTTCATACAACTGTGTATAGCATTAAAATTTGGCCGAATTCCAAGGAGTAGTTTCTGAGTTAGGCATTCAATATCGTAATATGTGCTGGTAGTACTCATCGTGTGAGCATGTGTTATGATGTTGAATGCGTAACTTGGAAACTACTTGTTGGAATTCAACCAAATTTTAATGGTATACATTGCTGTATGAACAGTTGCTATCATTAAAATTTGCACTAAGGCATCGTGACAAATGGAGCGTGTTTAATTTTTGCGCCGCCAGGTTTCCAATGGTAGAGTCTGCAGAATTCCGGCTTTTAGTGACAGAATTAATTCTTTCTTATGTTTCTATAATAACTATCCTTTGAACCCAAAATAAAGAAAATAAAGTGAAGTATAAAAAATAAAAAAATAAAATAAAAAAAAACAATAATATTTAGTCTTTCATTTGAATCTATTTATCTAAGATGTAATAGGTCTCATTCTTAGAACTTTTATGATGTCACATAAGCAATAACGTAGCCGACAAAAAAGACAGGCCCTGGCATGGAAAAGTCACCTGAACATACTAGTCCGAGTAAGAATGTAATCTTCATTATTTCCATATTGGATTTTAACAATCAATATTTTTTCGTTATTGGAAGCAATGAAGGTTGGCCAGACTACTATGGTCAGGTGACTTTTCTGCGTTAGGGCCTGTCTTTCTTGTTGGTTACGAGCAATAAATATGATAAGAGATGACATCATAAAAGTTCCAATGCAATTGTCACATGATGACATCTTAGATTTCATCTTAAAATGAAAAATTATTAGATTTATTTTCATTTATTTTTTATACTTCACTTTTATTTTGTTTATTTCGGTTTAAAAGGATGGTTATTATACAAATAATAACAAAGCATTATTTCAAATAAACTTATTCCCATGATTCAATGGCGAGTTGTCACTAAAAGTGGAATTCTGCAGACTCTACTTTTGGAAAATGGGTAAATCCAAAATCTTTAACATGCTGCATTTGTCACGATGCGGTAAGTGCAAATTTTAATGATAGCAACTGTACCCTATTATTCCCTCAAATTTCACCATCCTAGATTTACAGAACCTGAATTGTTAACAAGTTGGTGGTGCTATTTTTATTTCTGTTCATATCTCAGTTATTGTTCAAATTAGGATCCAGGTTTTATGAACTTTTTTTTTTTTTCTTGTTTTGGTATAAGGAACCTGTCCCCCAAGTTTGTACACATAATTCGAGAACACCTTATATAAACTCTCCTGGATTCAGTACCCTTCACTTTACTGTTCGATTGTCGATTGTCATTCAGAATTTATCCTTTTGTGAAGACACCCACCTCTCGCACCAAAGGTAAGTGAACAGTTTTTGGTATTTTTTTTTGTGGTATGACGGGATGAAGTTAGATTTTCCGTATATGGTATGTTGAAGTGAAGTGAAAACATACAAATATGCATCAGTGTTTACCCAACATTTAGAAACATTTTTTGTCAACTCGGGGGACACGGATGGAGTCAATGTGATTAGCAAAGTGAAAATTCACATCGAAATGCAATTGTGTAAAATCCTAAAAAGTAAACAAACTCTTGTAGCTGAATATTTCAAATAAACTATGGCATTTTTAATTGTCTATGTGGTCTTTTTTGAGAACTTATTCATGGGATTATAAATTCAAAAATTTCCTGTTTCTCTGTTTAATATAATATATTAAAAAAAAAAAAAAAAAAAAAAAAAAAAAAGTGGGGAAGGAAGAAAGAAAAGAAAGGGCAAAAAGTAAATGTTATCTATGTTGTGCTTAAACTTTATTTTGAAAATTCTATTATTACATCGAAATTTAAATGACTTGGATCTAATTTCATCGTTCTTTTAATGAACGAGGAGGTATTAAAATTACAAATTATAATATTAAGTCAATCTTAAATAGAATACAAATTTAAAATGACATTGTTAAAGAGTCCTCAATTCTCTGACACAGTTTTACAAAAAATAATTAAAATTAAACGGACATCTTATTATGTAAGCTAACCGTTTCCATAGAAAAACGATGCATTATCAGAATTTATATTAAAAGTATAAAACCTAATGCCATGGGAGTTGTATTTCATCTGTCAGAGCAAGGAAAACAAATGCGCTCTCTATCCCATAATACTACATTACCTAAATAAAAGCCACATAAAAACAATCTATTACAATTTAATAAGCAATCATCTTAGAAAGGCTCAAAATTGCTTCATATTTACCAAAAAAAAAATTAAGGAAAAAAAAATCGAAAAGAATTCACTTTAGTGTAAACGAAAACGAGAAGATGAGGCTATATTTACAGTTTCCTTTAACGCACCAATGTACATCAAAATATCTTCGATTATTGATCAAAGCTGAACAATACAAATATATGCTTTTTTATTTTCTTCTCTATTAACCACCTTTTGTTTTAATTTTCTTATTGAATAATCAATAAAATTAAACGACACTTAAAATGAATTAGGGAATTGTGTTTTTAATAAATAAATAAAAAAATAAATAAATAAATAAACCCACGCCAGGTCCATCCATAACATTGGATGGAAAAACACCAACCACTTGAACGTAAATATACCGTGATCGATTTCCAAACTCACTGAAAAACGAACCAACAATGTTGGAGAAAAAAAACAACAACAACAATAGAAAACCTGAAACTCACCTGATATTGTGGCGATTTTTCTAAATGTGAACCATTTTGACCGAATTATTTTGAAGTCACCCGATGCACTCGCCACTCGTTTAAGTTGTTCAAAAGCATACAATGATTGGCAGCGTTGATTTGTCGTAACTTCCGTGGAATAATAAACGCTGTTGGAAACACCAAATGGACTAAAGGAGCATGCCTCTAGCGTTGGCCATTGTTGACGAGGTTATACTGTTGCTTTTTGCTGCGCTTAAGAAATTCCCAACACTCAAAAACGCCAAATTAAATTTAAAAAGAAATCATTTCAAATGACCCGGTCAATGATCTATATTAACCGGAAGTACTAATAAGAATTAATCTACGTCACGTAGGCGTCTCGTCTGCAGCGAGAATCTACGAGAGGACACCGATAAACGTGATCTGTGCCGCCGGTTTTTGTATGTTGGAAATTTATTGACGATTTAATTTTAAATAAGACTACGCTTATTTTGAATTTAAAAAAGAAGACCTAAAAGGTATGCCGGTTAAATTATTCCAAGTAAAAATGTTAAAAGTTCTGAGTAACATTTCTTAATTTTCCTAAAAGATAAACGCCAGCCCCCGTGTTCATGCTTTGAAGTTATTATTGTACAGTATCATCTCAACCAGGGATGGATGAAAGATCGCGTATCCATCCCTGCTAATACGTATAATGAATGACCATTAATCATTTTTGTTATGCATAATTATTGAGACGCATACGAGAAATTGAGAAAAATCGCGGGACAGCCCCGTCAACTGCCGATGGCGATGATGTTGATTTCGGCATGGTCCGTCACGGGGCTTTCTTGATTTCCCTCCCGCATGAATATACAGATATCCCGGTTCATGTTTACTATCTGCACAATCGCAACGCCGAAAATTCACAATCCGCACACTCAAAATCGCAAAACTTTAGAATCCGCCCAACCCGAAAACGAAATTTCACAAACCAACCAAACGAATTAAAAAAAAAACGGTTAATGTTCACTATCTGCACATCGCGCGATGACTGATCATGCGACCAAGATAAATAAATGGTTAATGTCAATTATCTGCACAATCGCGATCACTGAATCCACAAACTGAATTGTCGCGATTCCTGTAATCGGCCGAGGGGGAACCAACTGCCCCCTGTAACCAAATAGGTTGGGGTATATATCAGTTATTTGCCCCCAGAGGGGGACGTCGTAGACAGAATGCCGAAGGCGTTCAAGTAACGGAAACTCGAGTACTGGAAAACGGCGACCAGCGAGGCCCGCAGGGCCGATAGTGGGATTTGTGTTTGCGATTGTGCAGATAGTTAACATTAACCAAATAAATTTAATTTTTAAAGACTGGGGGGCTGTGCCCCCCAGACCCCCCTCTAACGTACTGATATATACCCTCTTTTCTATTTAGTCATTGTAGATGGCTAAGCAGTGATGGTTAAATTAGTAAAATTTTCACTTAACCTTGGTCACATGATCAGTCATCGCGCGACGTGCAGATAGTGAACATTAACCAAAATAACAACAACATAATCACTCTAAACAAAAGAAAAACTCCAAACAATCAAAACAACGAAGCTAGCTATATTACACGAAACCATACTAACCTGAAACGCGCAAAGAAACACTAACGATACAAACTTAAAATCTTCAACCCCACAAAAACTGCTCTGGCCACTTTAAAAAAAACCCAAATTTTTCTAACATGAAAAACACTTCCACAAAAAAACTGGAGGAAACAAACTAGCCACTCATGCCCATATTCAGAATGAATGCTCAGACCATTGTTGAATACAAACTCCGTATTCAGAATGAGTGCTAATGCTCACACTCTTACTCTAAGCATTTGCTTACGCTAGTAAGAGTGTAAGCAAGAGCAGTAGTAAGAGCGGTCACTCCTCTTTTGATGATGAGTGACGAGTAAGGTTGGGGGGTTCACTCAATGCTCTCGTTGACGACGCCATTAAGCTCCACACTAAGGATGTACTATATAGATTATAGTCTTTAGAGGACGAGGAGAAAATTGAATAATTATTATGCCCACAGCAAAGTTTCATTCAGGATCGCTCCATACCTTTACTCATGCTACTACTCAATGCTCAAAGGAGTGATTGTTTATGTAAGCATACTGAATAAGGACAGGAGCAAATGCTCTTAGTATTGCTCTTGCTTACACTCATGCAAGTAAGAGCAAGGGTGTGGGCATTAGCGCTCATTCTTAATACATGCTAAAATATTTTGGGATAAAAGCGAAGTAATAAACGGGGCATAAAAGTGCACCTTAAAAAGTCGAGGATAACTAGGATAAAGAGATGGGATGAGAATGGGGTAAAAAGT
>JAHWFO010001074.1:4345445-4381528 GCA_023313115.1 Rhysida immarginata
AAAAAAAAACAAACCGAGGCAGTTTACCATTATATTTCCTTCGTTTTAATGTGACAATTTTTTCAACGTCGGGTAGAATTGTATTTTCTTTTTCCCGATAGGACACGATTGCATATTAAGCAGTTAGAATCCGATCAGTGTTAAATGAAAACAAAAAAACAAAACAGATTCTCCCACTCCAGTTTAAATACTGGTTCAGTGATTTTATGCTTTTTCGGAATGTGCACCATATTATGCAAGACAAAAAACAAGCAAGTATCAGTAACAAAAGAAATAATGCCTCATTTAACGGATTTGCCCCCTAAAGTCTGGCAACACTGCATAGGCAAAACTGTATCCACTCCCCTCCTGAGTTTTGGACTATCTCCTTAGCTTTACCCGTGAGGTTTGCCTGCGAGCTTTTTATGTTGCACTCAGGCGACGTGCACGATTTGGACGGCCCTGGTGTAAAATCTCGAAAACTATGCATCGGATCAAAAAACATTTGGAATGAAATTTGTTCGTCATGAAGGCCTATCCAATGATACCAATATTGATCCGAGAAATCCTAACAGAGAAATCTTAAAAAGGAAACCCATTTTTTATTGCCGATTCTCCAGGAAAATCGCATTAATTTGAGCTACGATTGATATCATTTTTTTTTCACAGACAGTGCTATAATCGACAAAAATCGAAGCGATGAAATTCACGAAAGTTCAAAAACGGGAATGTCTCGAGAAATACATGTTGGATCAAAAATACGTGTTGAAAATTTAAAAAAAAACTATTCAACAACACTAAAATCCATCCGTCCCCCTCCCATCATAGTTTTTTCAAAGAATCTGAATCAAAAATTGAAGGTTCCTAGTTTATATTTCAATTCAGTCGATTTTTGTGGGTTAGTTGGATAGCTTTTTTAAAATTATTGAACACGTATTTTATAATTTTTTTCATAAGACGTATATTTCTCAAGATGTTCCAATTTTTTAACGTTTGTGTACCCCTCTTCGATTTTTGCTCATTACAGCGCCATCTGTGAAAAAAATGATATCAGATGTAGGTCAAATTAACGTACTTAGTACTGGAGAATCCAAATCTGCAGTAAAAGATAGGGGTTCTCTTTTAAGATTGCTTTGTAACCCCCACCTACTCCTAGGGGGTGTGGGGTCAATTCTGGTATCATTGGATAGGACCCTTCGAAACGAACAAATTTCATTCCAAACTCTTTTTGATCCGATGTGTAGTTTTCGAGATATTTCAATGTCTTCACTTAAATCGACCATCCTATATAGGAGCACAATTTTCGCTTACTCAATTAAATTTGAAAGTTCCACAAGCTGCTTTTTATACAGGGTGATTCAGTCAATTTCTGACCATTTCAGTACTATGATTTATTGACCCATTAATGTTTACAAATTTAGCATTTCAGTATGATATTTTAGGCAGTTCGGAGTTTTTATTCCCGTGGAAAAGTCTTGATGATATGCTCAATGTGGCCACCACGAACGTTTTGAACTGCTCGCAGCCGAATGGTGAAGTTGTTCATAACTCTATCCAGGATTTTTGCATCCACAAGGGTGCAGCATTCGACAATGCTTTGTTGCAGCTGGTCTAGGGTTCTTGGTGCTGTAGTGAACACACTGTCTTTAAGGAACCCCCAGAGATAAAAATCACATGGGTTTAGGTCAAGACTCGTAGGGGGGCCAAAGAAAGCAACCCCTGAATCAATCTGGAAACCTGTTTGAAATGACACAATTTCCGAATTTCTGATTGAGAAAGTCTAGCACTTCATTAGTGGTGTGAGGCCTAGCCCCATCCTGTTGAAACCACTGATGTCGAAGTGGTATATACCTCCTTCGCAGCTCGGGGATGAAGAAGGTTTTCAACATGCTAAGGTAAGCCTGTGACGTTACAGTGCCCTCAAAAAAGAACGGACCAATGATGCCTCTTTTGGAAATCGCGCACCAAGCCATAACTTTTCGTGGAAGAAGAGGTGACTAATGGATCTCGTGAGGGTGCTGGGAACCCCAAAAACGAACGTTGTGTTTATTAACGTCACCTGACAGATGGAAGAAGGCCTCATCTGACACCCACAGGTTGTCCACAATGTCCTGATTGGCTTCCATTTCTGCTCCAAACTCCATCGCAAATTGTTGTCGCTTCTGTCTTCCAGTGTCTGTTAACTCCTGATAAACATGGATCTTATACGGGAACAGGTGTAAATCCTTTCTCAAAATTCGCCACGTCGTGGTATACGACAGCCCTTCTTCAATGGATAGGCGGCGAACAGATGTTTTAGTAGGGGAATCGACCAACCTTGTGCAAACATTTTCGACAACTTCGGCTGTTCGAACACGAGCTTCGCTCCCGTCTTTTTTTTTGCCTTTAACACATCCAGTGGCACGAAATTGCTTGACAAAATCCATGATGGCTTGCCGGCCTGGTGCGTCTCGACACTTATACTTCTTCTGGAACTTTCTTTGCACGGTTACAGGTGATTTTGTCTCGAAATACCATTCGACAACCTTGCATTTCTGCTCTGTTGATAAAGCAAGCGCCATTTTTCAACAATACGATTTTCATGCAGCGCCGTTGCAACAATACAAACTCCAACTATTTAGAAATTCGATATGGCGCTCATATTCTTTCAATTGTTTATCCCTAATGCACGTCATTCGAGTGAAATGGTCAGAAATTGACTGAATCACCCGGTATTTGACAAAAAACATTTTTTTCATTTTGCAAGTGTCTTTTTAATTCAACATATTTTATTTCACAACTTGTATTTAATAATGAATTTATTTCAACGAAACTTTACACACCTGTGCCCACACTACATTTACACCACTTGTTTCAATTCAGTCAAAATATTTTAAAAATTAGTTAAGCCACAACCAATTTTTGAAAAAAGGGTGGAAAAAATGATAGTAACTCCTTCAGTTAGCTATCAAGGGTGGAAATACATTCTAGCATTCGCAAAAACCTGTAACTGTTTATTTCTTACTTCTCTCTAACGAGTGTACCCATCAAATGCACGGCGTGAAGCTTAATGGTGTCGACAAATGGAGCATTGAGCGAACCCTCCCAACCTCGCTCATCAGTCATACTCAGTTAGTCATATTCAAAATGACCACTCATGCTAAATCTTTGAAGCACGCATTCTGAATTAGAGGATGCTCTTACTTACGCTTATGCTTTTGCTTACGCTTAGAGTAAGAGTGTGAGCATCAGCGCTTACTCTGAATACGGCATTTGCACTCAATGGTAGTTTTGAGTGAGAGCAAGACCATGAGCGCTCATTTTGAATACGGGCCTCAAAATATTTTATCCTCATTGTTAACTTCTTTTTTATCCTCAACTTATATCCCCACTTGCAGTATAGCTGTATTTCACGTATATTTGCAGTTAAATTTATATTTCTTTAGTAGCATTTTATATTTTGCAAAATACATTTTAGTTCTGTAAAATATACTTTTATTTCTGCAAAATACCATTTTGTTTTGACAAAATGCATTTTTAATCCTGCCAATTTATTTTTTATTTTATAAAATGAATTTTAACATTCGCAAAATAGCAAATTATCGTTCAAAATAATATCATTATTATATGCTTCTAAACACGAAGCCTGATGAAAGTCCAGGAAACTTATTACTAGCAGATGAACTGTTATCATGGAATCAAACGTGTGTATCAGATACTTTTGCCAGGATTGCTTTTCAAGAGCGATTGCTCTTCTCTCTGTGCCTTTGCTCATGCTACTACTCAATGCTCAAAGGAGTCAACAATGGTCTTGAGCAAGAGTATGAGCATAAGTAAGCATACTGAATAAGCACAGGAGCAGATGCTCTTACTATTGCTTTTGCTTACACTCATCAAGTAAGAGCAAGAGTGCTCATTCTGAATACGGGCATCAGCAGCGCAAACACACAATGCGAGCAAGAAAGAGGAGTTTGTTTACCTTTCAAAATGCTGCGACATCCCGAACCCCTGCTCTTTCAAACATACACACATACACACCCACAACACAGCCAGCAAAAACCAGCAGGCAAAACAAAATGAAGAACACTAACCTTAAACGCAACCACCACAAAAAATAAAAAAAAAAAAAAAATAAAAAAAAACACTGAAACAACACAACTCCAAACACCATAACAACCCATGCACAAATGCCGACACCGGAAATAGCAAAAGCAATTCCGCACAACAAACAGGAAAACCAACAAAAACAAGCACACAAAAAAATGCCACATTTCCAACACTAAAAACAATGCAGAAACAAACAGAACAAAAGAAGAAAAAAGCGGAAAAACTCGGGAAACAGAAGCTCCAAAGAATCACACACACCCACCATTTAAAACTCCAACAAAAAACCACCCCAAACCCCAAAAATGCAAGAGCGAAACGCCCGACAGGTAAATTTGCTACCGTGTGGCACACTTTGCGATTGTGCCAGGGATCTATCTACGGCCAGTTTGGTACCATTTAAGGGTACCTTCACAAAATTATTTTAAGTAGAAACGGTATCTTCACAAAATTTTAACTCGTGTTTATCAATGTATTACCTTCAAAAATGGGCGTTTATCAATGTAAATAATGTCAATTCGAATATAAAAATTTTTTCACAAAAATGGGTATGGATTTTGAAATTGTAGATAGACCCCTGTGTGCAGATAGTGAACATTAACCGACCATGTTTCTCTATCATTGGTCGTTCATGTCTGCTTGGCCACCCATCATTTAACGTACACATTCACTAAACTTTCTTGATTTTTTTCCCTGCATAAATTTCTTAAAATATAATTTCGATAATATGATAAATCATTTACATATTCATCGGATATGTTATAATAATAAATTCAGAGCATAAACGCGACGAGGCTGATTGATGTCAGCCAAGAAAATTAGAGGATGTTATTCTGGATGCTGCTATTTTTGAGTTGATGACAAATTCTGAAGGACTCTGAAGAAAACATGTCAGTCATTCAAATGTGGCAAAGTTGACCAACGAAAGGAGAGCACAGCAGTGAAGCATCCCTCTGTGAAGCAACTGTTTCATGTCACTGAATTCGCAAACTGAATTGTTGTGATTTCTGTGACCAATAAAATAAGTAATGACTATCAATCCTGTAACCAGCCGAGGGGAAACGCAAATAGGTTGGGGTATGTATCAGTAATTTGCCCCAGGAGAGGGATGTCGTAGACAGAACGCCGAAGGTGTTCGAGTAACGGAAAATAGTGACCAATGAGGCCCGCAGGGCCGAGATTAGTAAAAGTTTCCTAATTTTGCACATAAAATTCCTTTCGATAACCTCTCTCATTTTGCTGTGAATGGGTTGTTCATACGTTTGAATGCGGCATCTTCAATGGCCAAAGAGGGATGCTTCATTACTGTGCTCGCAATTCGTTTAGGTCAACTTTGCCTCAAATGTTTAAAAAGTTACTGTAAAGAAGATCATCCAAGATTGATGTTAATGTTAGCTCCGAATGGGTTTTTATATAGAAATATGTAAAATAAACTTTAAAAGTTAAGATCTTGCAAGATACAAGGTAAAATAAACTTTCATTGTAAAAATAAAAGAATAAATAACAAATATTTTATCCGACTATGCATCTGTCCTCTCATCTCTTTGCCATAAAGGGGATAGTTGTTCCCACTGGCACGTCGTGTGCTGGAGAGAGTCCCTCTGAGAGACACAGCGGTCACCAGTCTCTCTCACACAGCATTTATAATTTGTTGTGAAAGCACGGCTGTATTATCAAAATAATAAGCGCTTAATATTCTACTCACGTGTGCCTAGTTTTCTGCCTATAAAGAAGTTTGGAAAAGCTATAGGAATAACCTTTTGAACTATCGCTATCACGATTCTATCAAAATCATCATTGAAGGTACCAAAGTGCCGATCGTGTTTAATTCCTGATCTAACTTCTCTTATTAATATTTTCAGAATCGTTCCTATAAGAGCTATTCCCATTTGCCATTGGGATTTTCCCCACATGTTTATAGCATCATGAGAGTGTGACTAATTAAGCAAAAGCTTCTGAAAGTAACGATAACTTGACCATTAAAATCTGTCAATTTTATCAGAAGTTTATCTCGTACGTTTTAATGATAAAGAGAGGATTTTATACTCTATTGCTGACTATTTATCACTCTTTGATTTCTCCATCTTTGTTTTTGTTTATCTTGTATTTATTAATCAGTGCGCTTTAAATTCAAAGGAAAATGTCTGACGAAGAGGAAACATTTCATCCTAAACCTTCTAAGCCAATTCACTATGGTAGCATTGAGGAACAAGAACGCCAGCGAATACTTACGGGAAAGTCGGCTACTTCTGAAATCAGTGAAAACCTAAAAATAGGCATTGAAGCTGGAAATATTAACTTCTCTGAAGGTTAGAATTTTTTTTTATTTTTTTAATCATTTGTTTATTTTTGTGAAGATATATTTTTTTTTTTTACTGTCAATAATTTCCAGATCATATATTGAGGGGGTCAAATAAAAGTGAGCCATTATGAATTTACAAATAACATGAAAAACAATTTTCCATCAGCAGTTGAATATTTATTCCACTAGCAACAATTTCAATTAATCCATGTTTACAAAAATCTCTCCATTGCTACTACAGAATTCTCTCTGTCGCCTGCATTTCATTAAGATGACCAATAGGTCAGGAGTATAGGGGGGTGGTCAAGAGTTTCCCACCCAAACGACTGCAATGTTTTGCTAGTTATCTGGCTGTATGGGGACGTGCATTTTCATGGAGCAGAATGACCATATGCGACAGTGCTTCAAGCCATTTGTTTTTGTGCAGATGTCTCATTGTCTCACAGTAATGTTCAGTTTAACGTCTGCCTGGGTTCAACATTTTTTGTAATGTCTATTGCACCACACATACGCAATTTATCTGCTTGCAGATTTGATTTATGATCACTTAACCTCACAAGCACACGTGACTTCAATACAAGTAATATTGCTTTACGGTGTTGCATCTAGGTAGAAACAAAAGGGCGCGGCGCCCTGCCCTTTTTTTTGTTGGATTTATAAAGTCATCATTGTAACGTTCGCTGATATCTCTGACCTGCCCTACTTTCTGACCAAATATGCCCTATACTCTGTCCGACAAAAGTTTGACGAGGCGCATCCAGTTAAATTTCAGCTTTCAATTGTTTAGGCATTGTTGCAAAATTAAATTAACAATGTCTAACAATTGAAATTAGAAACTTAATTGAACATGGCCATTCAAACTTTCATTGGATAGAGTATAATTATTGTTCACTTTCCTGCCCTGCCATTTTGCTAGATGCAACCCTGCTTTTTTATATATATAGAAGCACGACTGTTATTGTATGAAATAATTTTGGTGCAGGGTGTGTTGACTCATGTTGACTCACTTTCATTTGACTTGCCCTAATATGGGGTTGTTTCATAAGTATTGGCCAAATTTGATGGAAAGAGAAAGACACTAGAAACAATTTCATTTTTATTAAGTGAAATGTCTGTCCTCAGCAGCTGTACATTGTGCTCAACATGTTGGCAATGAAAAAATGCCACTATAATACAAATCAGCATTAGAATGTTTCAAAAAATGGTGACAGCAGTAATGACAGCGTGTCTATCAGTGAATAGTTTGTCCTGCAAGAAATTGTTCAAATGACGAAGCATGTGGAAATCGGTTGGGGCCAAATCTGCTGAGTGTGCAGGATGAGAAAGAACTTGTACCCAAAATATTAATTTTTGCAGGGTTCCAACAGACACACGGACGAGCACCATCTCGGAGAAGTATTGGACCTGCATGATTCACCACTGACGGTTATTTTGTTCGTAATTTTTGATGGCTTTGTCCAGCTGATGGCAGTGCACATCGCTGTTGATCATTTGTCCCAGGGCAGAAATTCAAAATGCACCCCACACCTGGAGGTGCACCACACGGAGATGAGAAGTTGTTTGGATGCACTTCAAGTTTTGGGTGCTGTTTCGGTGTTTCTCTTTATTCAGCCATGAGGTTTTCATTTTCTGTTGTCGTAGACCACCCATTTTTCGTCAACAGTAATGATGTGATGCAGAAACTGTGTTAGAGCCTCACGATGTTTGAAGGTAAGACATGTTTCCAAACGTCGCAGTTGCTGCGGTTTGGTGAGGGCATGCAGAAACAACGTGTCCAGTTTTTTCGGCTTGCCCATTTTTGCCAGGTGTTGGGTTACGATTGCTGGTGATACACAGTGAGTTTGTTGGACAGCTCACATAGAGTTGTCTGTTTTTTCTCCACTTTCTGCTGTAACTGTTTGGTATTGCACTTTATTGGCATCCGTCTACTGGCTTACGATTAATGTTCATATCACCAGCGCCAAACTTTGCAAATAATCTACGGACAGTCCTATCACTCATTGTGCACACAACCCATGCTCCGTTAACATTAGCAACGGCTTCCTGCACATTCCATACAAGTTTATATTCGTGCAAAAATCACTAGCCTGACATCGTACTGGTCCATGACGCGCAACACATCCATGGTCCAAGACAATCGCTACCCTTGCAACTAATAGAGAAACGTCTGGACCAATCCTACTTATCTTGTAGAGGGTTGTCGTAGTTCCTGCTGTAACGTTACGGACCATAGGGCTCATGCAAAGTAGCCTAACTGGAATTGGCCAATACTTATGAAACAACCCAATATAAACATACTGTTTGAAACATAAAACCGGAATAAAAATAATGTTGTCGATTATGCTAAGAATGGTAAGGATGTTAGTAACACATGAATTTTCTCACTCTGTATTCATTCCCAAATGAGAAAGCTAATCATTATGATAATTCTTAATTATGATAATCACTTTAGAGTATATGGACATTGAAGAAGAACTGAGCAAAGAAAAACAATTAGTATTGGAAGAATTTGAGCGAAGAAAACGTGTAAGTCATTTTAAACTGTCAGTGTATTGTTTCTTATCCTTAAAAATTTCTTAACCTTAGCTAATAGTAACCATTTATTCTTCAATCATTTCTTTATTTATAATTATTCAGGCTCGACAAATAAATGTGTCGACAGATGATGCAGAAGTAAAAGCAAATTTGAGGCAATTAGGAGAACCCATTTGTGAGTGAGTTTTCTGTTATTTGTTTCATAATACTGTATCTTGTTTTGTTGTTTCTCAAATATGAAAAGAAGAATCTTATATTCTTACATGATGGTGTGGATCATAACCCATGCATGGATCAGTTTCAAAAATTATAGAAATTATTCTGTTGAAACAGTAGCTTGACTGTCAAAAGACATTCGACTAAAAATTAATAAAATTACGAAGAATCCATCATTAGTAAGTATCAGAAGAATGGAGTTTTACAATGTCCATCTGTCCTCTTTATATTTTATACGTTTGTTGATGTAGAAGGTTGAAATTCGGAATGTAGCTTACCATAGGCATGGCCTATTTCACTGGCCATACTTATGTTTGGAAAGGTTACAGTCAGTTATTCTGCACATTAATATTAATAATCCAAGACTGAAGAATTATCAAGTTCACTGCAGTACAATGTGTCAAATGTTTACACTGTAAATGAATAAAATATATTTTTAACTTCAGTGGTAATATTCATTTCATGGTTTAGAATACAGGGTGTCCAAAAAAAGTCTGGTAACATGGCAAATATCTCAAAGCTGCCAGGTAGGCAAGATCTGATGGGTGTGGTTTATAGGTAATAGGGGGGGGGGGGGGCCCCCCAAATTGCCGCACTCAAATTTGACTTTGACTCCCAAATTTAAGGTCATCCATTTGCTAACTTGAAAACTATTAAAGATAGACAAAAATTTCCAATTTGCTAATCTGTAGAGCAACACCACATTAGTCTAAAAACAATATTTAATCACACCCTTCCCCTTGAAAGATTTTGAGAAAATGGTAGCAATTGGAAATTTTTCTCTATCTTTAATAGTTTTCGAGTTAGCAAATGGATGATTTAAATTTGGGGGTCAAAGTCAAATTTGAGTGCGGCAATGAGTCCCCCCCTCCCCCCGCCCTGTTACATATAAACCACACTCATTAGATCTCGCCTACCTGGCAGCTTTGAGATATCTGTTATGTTACCAGACTTTTTGGACACCCTGTATATCCATCCAAATCCACTGTGGGATTTGAACCCGCAAGTAGATGGTCTCATAAACTGGAAAGCCCTTGCTCCAGCTTTTTCAGCCAATAGGCCAGCTTTACTATAGTTTGTTTATAATGAAACAACAAAACAAAATACGAGGGAGAATCGGAAAATAACGCACAACAATTTTTTGTGGCAACATTTTTAATACAGTAGAACCTCCGTATAGCGAAATTCAACGGACCGGCAAAATCATTTCGCTATATAGATATTTCGTTGCATGGAGGTGGTGTTAAAATTTGCATAATTTTGATGTATAAATTGCTGATAATTGCATTTATATATGTATATATTTTAAATTTAGTATTTTATATTAATTTGAATGCTTCTTAACATTAAGAACAAAACTTTTTCGATACTTGACATCGCTGCCTATCTAAAGTCATCTGCCGCCATTGCTGAAATTTTTGTTTGGATTGCGATTATATTTTCTGAAATAATTAAAATTTGAAAGCAGAATGGGTCGAAAATAATATTGTAATACGTATTTTACGGAAAAATACTGATAGAACATATCCATAAGCGTGTATATTAAGGCCGACGAGTGTTTTTCGTCGGCTTCGGTAAAATTACATTTCACAAAAATGTTTATGGGCTTAAACTTTCAATAAAATAAATTCATAAATTTGAACAAATATTGAAAGTTTTTAATATAAAAAATCTTCCGAGTTTGAAAGCTTTTATATTAGTTCTCGTGCCGATTCTCATAGAAAATAAATTTTTAACATGCTTGCACATTTAAACCCCTCAGCAGGCCGCCATTATTGCTGTGCAGTGCATCATGGGTAGTTTGGTGTGATAACGTTGTTCTCGAGAACTCTTCGTAATTTTGCCGATAAAATAAGCCTAATGCCATAGCCGCAGCTGACTGGGCAGAGCTTGTGACATAAGAACTTGTTTTTAACTTCGCTTGTTGCCGTTTGCGATAATTTCGTTCGTTGGTTGTCCAGTCACGCTAAGTGAGGGAACCAAATTTCGTAATAAAGAGCTAAAATATACCTTAAAATTTATTGGCTGGACCAAAAAATTATTACATTATAGGGATAATTACGCTATAAAGATTTCGCTATATGGAGATTGAAAAAGCAAATAAATCAATAGGATTTTTGAAGAGACCAGAGAGAGAATTTCGCTATATCGACGTGCGCTCTACAGAGGTTCGACTGTAATAAGCAAAAATGAAACACTGCACAAGAAAGTTGCAGATTTTACTATTTTTCGATATATGCACCAGGTCTCTCAACACATTTCTTCCATCGTGGCACCAAATTCGATACACCTCGTTCATAAAACTGTTTTCTAGTTGTGTAACCATCGCACATGACTGATTTTACCTCTTCATCCGAACCAAAGTGTTGACCTCTTAGGAATTTTTTCATCGGTCTGAAGAGGTAATAGTCAGATGGTGTGAGGTCTGAGTATTAAGGTGAATGTTTGAGCACCTCCCAGCCAAATTCCTCAATTTTTTTCACGAACAGAAGTCGTGATATGGGTTGTTGCTATGCTCCAGACAATCGGCACCATACATCTCCAACATTTCCCTGTGGATTTCACCACCATGTTTTTTTTGTTTGGTCAACAAAAGACTGACTACACCTCACTGTTCTTCACAAGTTGGTAATGCTAGCAAATGTGCAGTCTTTACTCAGTAGTTATCGGTTCTTCCGCTAAGGCAACACTTGAACAAGCTATTGCTCTTTGTAGCGAAAGATTGAAACTGTCAGTTTGCCACCTGTGAATACCTGGACCAAAATAGTATTTCATAAAAAAAATTGTTGTACGTTGCTTTTCGTACTTTAAAAATGATGTCGTAAATTTTTTTTTTCATGAAATTTGACTTTTGTACAGGCTTGTTTGGAGAAGGACCTGCTGATAGACGGGAAAGATTGCGGCAACTTCTTGCTCGTTTAGGAGAAGATGCCATTAAAAAGCGGAAAGAAGAAGAAGAAGATCGTATTCAACAGGAAAAAGAAGTATATAATTATAAGACTAATAAAGAAGCAAATTTTTTTTATCCATCTATTTTTTTAGATGGATATTTTATTCTACGGCTATTTATAATAATTACAGTAGCATGAAAGGTATACAAGTATAAACTAATTATATAATGATTTATATTTTACTTTGGAATTAGCATGAAACCACTTGGTATCATGAAGGTAAACCAACTTTACGCTTAGCAAGATATTGGATTGCTGAATTCTCCATTCCACGGTAATAATAATTTTTTTCCTCCTTCAGTTGTACATTGCATTCTTTTGTTTTAATTGTAATATTTTCTCAATTGTTGGAATTTTAAATTTAAGTTTAATATGCCTGAAGATGGTATAAGATACCCAAATGCATAGCAATTTATTATATTGTTGTAAAATCTATGTATTGTTGCTGTAGTTCATAAATCCTCATTATTAAGTAGCGGAAGAATGGAGCTACTTATTGTTTTCACAATGTCCGTCTGTCCCCCTTCATAATTTTCGCATTTTTTGAGGCAGAAGGTTGAAATTTGGAATGTAGCTTACTAAGGGCATGAGCACCTTCACTATTTAGTTTGGTTTTGATTGGCCCTTTGGGATCGAAGTTTCGGGGGGGCGGAAATTAGAGGGGACCAAAAGGTCTATGCGTATTTATGCATATAAAGGAGTGAAATTCGATATGCAGATTCCCCTAAGCAAGATCAACCTTATTATAAAGTTTGGGCCAAATGGTCCCAATAGGGTCGGAGTTGTGGGGGTGGCAATCACTTGGTCTTTAGAACTATGGCAGCATATGGCGTGTGATATATCATTCGATCGGAAATGATGAGAAACGAAAGAAGATAAAGCTCTTTTTCATCTTCTAAATAATACGTTCGAGAAAATCAATTTTTCGATTTAAAAAAATGGGGGGGGGGGGGGTTAAGAAGTGCAGATAAAAGGGTAAAAATAGATAACCTCAGCGTTTCCGCTACTTTCCTATACCTTTCTCGGGAGGATTAATTTCTTGTTGTATAGTAAAATTCCATCTAACCTCTCCCTAACCTCTCGACCTTCTCACCCTGCATATGATTACATTGTTATTTGATTTCCTGGACAAGCCACAACATAGATTGTTAAAAAAAACACCTACAAAAATAAACTTTCAACGTTTTATGACGAACAGGATTAAAAATAATAATTTTGGACACTTAAAAGAAATCCCAAAAATTTTCTGATCTCTCCCCCATGATGCATCGCCACCAGCAACATCGTCAGGTTACTGAAAACAGCATTACTTCTAATACCAAGGTTATGCTGTTTGTCATTGTTTTTACATGCATTTTATTTCTTCAAGCATACACTATATTTTGGGCTGCAATAGTTAATCATCACGGAAAGCTTAGTTATTCCGTTAGGGGGTGGCCGTGGCCTGGTTGTCTCGTCGGTTGGCTTGCCAATCGATGGAGTTCATCAACTTCAGGCGCGGCCAGCTGCTGGTTGGTTGACGGCCTGGGCTTGAGGGCCACCGCTGGCGGGACAGCTATTTGGGGCACGGCTGTTGGGGGACTTTGGTCTGACCCATTTGCCGATTGACCATAGCTGGTGTTCCAGCGGTTGGTGACAGCCTCTGGTTCGTTTATCCCCAGCAGCTTTTCCATCATGAAACCCCCCGTGCTTCGGAGGGCACGTTAAGCCGTCGGTCCCGACTGCTACTGTCATCTCGTAGCAGTCGTTATTAATGGGATGGCGCAAAACTCCCTCGTAGGAGTAGGTGCCGCAGATTATCGCTTGCGATAATCTACCCTCTGTACCAGATAAGATAGTTATTCCGTTTCTTGCTCTTTATTAGGACCGATAGGTACTTATGTTTTCACAATGTGCATCTGTCTGTTGGTGCTCTAGCTTTCGAACACTTCCGAATTTTCGACTTCCGCTTTCGCCATTCGACAACTTAGGGAAATTGGAAGACTGAGTTCGTTGGTGGAAAAAATCGGTGAACTACTTATGGTTCAAAAGGTCAAAAATAATATAGGGGACCACGTTTTTCACTATACAATTCCATGTATCAATGGCCTGTGCACTGCCAAATGCTGTTCTCTCTTTGGCATTCCATAGCTAAAGCAGAGAAAAGGCTTGTGAATTAAGTGAAAACACATGATAGTCTTCCTTGATGGTCAATATCAGTCAGAACTGGTTCAAGGGTATGTGGTGTAGTGGTACCATTATGGTCCACTGGAAACTTTCAATGCTAAGATATGGCATGTATTATATCAAACAGCTTGGAATGACATGTCATGAATGAATATAACATAAAATTAATTATTTTCGAAATTGGCTCAAACGCACCTGGTTTAATGGAACCATTATGATTCATTTTAAACTTGCAATGCTAAGACACTGCATGGAATATATCAAACAACTTGGAATGAGGTGACATGAATGAATATAACGTAAAATTAATGATAGTCGAAATTGGTTCCAAGGCACCTGGTTTAGTTGACCCATTATATTTCATTGGAACTTTCAATGCTGAAATATGGCATGTAATATATCAAACGACTTGGAATGATGTGTCATGAATGAATATGACGTAAAATTAATGATAGTCGAAATTGGTTCAAAGGCACCTGGTTTCGTGGAGCCATTATGTTTCATTGGAACTTTCAATGCTAAAATATGGCATGTAATTAGTTATACCTTATATTATCAATAGTTAGTTTGCGTTAGGCAAATTTTAACAATAGCTAGTAGCTAACCATTCCTTCAATGGTACTTGCTTACGTAGAAAAGCTTTGGTAATAGTTTATGAAGAAAGAATTGACCCTTACATAGAAGGCTTTAACAATTAACGCTTATTTCATTAATTAGGAATGCTTAAAAATTAAAGGATTCGTATATGTTTTAATCTATAGAGAATTGCTACTTTCTCTTTTCAAGTAGTTTTATTCAGTTTGAACTATACATTTCCCTTAGAAGTATGCCTTGCTTAGCAACCAGAGGCTTCCTTAGCAACCTCATCTAATTCTTAACAACGAAAGGCTTTTTTACAAATCAAATGCTTTCCTTTTCGTTCTTGAATGGTTTAAAATCCTATCGGTCCTGGGCATTTCGGTTGCCTGACTTGTCATGTATTTTTTGTGATTCTTTTATGTAAAATGATATTGGTTTAATGCTGAATTTTTTTTAATAATGTAGCATTGCGTTCTTTTATATATTATGCTGTCGTTTTCCCTGTTCTATAAGAGGTTGGTTTAAAGATCTTTAATATAATTTAATTAAAGACTTTTGTTTTTTTCCAGGAACTTACTCATGTTTAGAATCATTTACTCCAAGAAAGAAAGAAAGTTTGATTTAAATTGGTTCTTAATTGTTGCACAAATTTTTCAGAGCAAAGAAAAGGTTACAAAATGCCAGAAGAGAACAGAGTGTCTTGGAATCCCAGAGAAATGCAAAACGGCAGGAATTGCATAAAAAATTAAGGGTATGAAATATAAATTCCTTTATTTTTTTTAAACATAAATTGCACATATTGTCAATATGTTATTTTATTTGTAATATATGATGAAATAAGGAGGGAGGGAGGAATGAATATGAAATAAGTAATATTGATCTTGAGCCCCTTTCTTTTGCCGTTATTTTAATCATACTTAGATAATTATTCATCTGATAAAGTGTTTTCATTCCAAAGAGAAATTTGTTTTAATATGGATGCCCCCTATTGAAAATTGTGCTTAGAAGTTTCATTATTTCATACAGGTTTGAATTAAAAAGACTTTAAAAATATGCCATGATATTATTAATACATTGTCTTTCAATCTAAATAAAATCTTGTAAACATTCCAAGGAGGAGTTTAGCTGTGAAGTAGAAATATGAGCAATTGAACATTCATGCACCGACAAAGCAATTGTGGCATGTGTGCACTCATGTCAACAATGCTTAAAACATAAACAGAAAGTAACAGTGTATTTATAAAGAATAATTCATAAGATGTTCAGTGAGGGTTTTATCGTACGCCATACATCAGCTGTTCAAATTAAAGATGAAAAATAGGAAAGAAAATTGTTCTTTATTGAATATTACGCCTTAGGAAAGATAGTCCCAGCGTGTGGACTAGGTAACTGCTCCAACCAAGCCCTAAGGTCATGTAAATGGCGGTTTGCTTTCATGTCCGCAGTGGCGCAATTGGTTGGCGCGTTGGTGGTGTGAGCCAAAGGTTTCTAGTTCGAATCCAAGCTGTGGAATTTTCTTTTGCTTTTTCTTTTTCATCATTAGTGTATTTATTCTTGACGAATTGATTGTTATATGACATGCCATTATCTTAGTTTTCTTATACAGTCACTGTTTTAGCACGTGGATTTGACTTGAAGGGTTCCACAAAAAATCCTGAAAAGTTCATACAGCCGAGCTAAGACCTTGATGGTCATATTTCTGAAAACGGGATTTGAAAAAGTTAATCTGTTTTCAAGTTATTTGTGCAAACAGCAGACGGGCAGCCGGATAAAGTTACAGACCAAGCGTGCATTCTTATAAGTAGCTTTTTGATAAAGCTCCTAATAAAGTTGTATGTGACTGTAGAGGTTTTTTTTAAAAAATTGAAAGTCAGCTAATCTGTTGCGTCCATAACATGTTTTTCTGTCATGGTTTTTTTTTTTTTGGAACTATTCCCCTTGCAAAATTTTATATTGATTAGAGTGTACCAAAAATATTTAATCCAGGTCTGTATATGCTCCAACAAACTTGAACCCAAAGCAACTCCAATTCTGCTTCATTGCTGATCTTGATTTATTTGGAATTTGAATCATTGATGAATTTGTAACTGTATAGATATTTGTGTAATTAATAATTGGTTTCTGCTCTTTTTTTGCAGAATTTGAACATCTACTGCAGTCAAATTGGAGATAATCGACCAATATCTTTTTGTCAATTTAGTCCGAACAGCAAAATGCTAGCGACTACATCGTGGTTTGTATATAATTAATTACTCATCTTCTTTTAAACTTATTATAGATATAAGGAGTACTCCAATGGAAATAATAATTAATACTGTAGGCACAGTCGGCAACAAAAGTACTTAGCTACCTTGCATAGAAACAATCTTGCAAGGTGGCTAGATACTTTTGTAGCTGACTGTACATAATGTATTTTTCATGCTGTTTCTTTTATTTGTGTTGCATTTTTATATTTAATCTGGAATTTTTTATGAAAGTGGTAGATGTGCCAAGCAAAAGTAGAAAATTCATTTTAGAGAAACTATAACAGCACCGTTTGACATATTCTGAAATTTATACCTGGGACCATTGGCAGTCACTGTACTGTGGGTTGTTAATTGAAAATGAACACCCAAAAGGAGAGCTGTCACATTATGATATTACATAGACAGGAATTATGTGGGATCAAAAGCATATGGCGAAATTTTAAGATTGTGGAGAAATTATTTTTACAGGTCAGGCTACAAGCCTGGTCACTGTTTGGTTTGTTTAGTCAATCGAGTTTGAAGGGGGTTGCATAGTGACACTTTGGGAGGAAGGATGACCCTTCTGCTAAATTGTGAGAGAGTTGGATGGGAGATGTCTGCAGTCCAGGACAGTGAGAAAGGATTATTCGCCTGCAGATATGGTTCAGGGCAGCACAGATTTCCAGAAGAACGTGAGGATTGTCACATTTGAAAGGCCGCTCTAGCAAACAGTCATGTCCATTCTAATCAGACCTAAAGTCACACCTCATTTATCAGTGCAAATTATCTGCATTGATCTCCTGTAATCAGGACTATAGCTGTGTTCCTTTGGCTAGACTACCACTTAACAACAAGAACAGGAAAGTGGTGCCAAGAATGGGCTGCTTGGAGGAACGAATGGAGGTTTTGGTGTTCAGTGATGAAAGTCGTTGTAAGGAAATTGACATCCTGTATCTTCAATAAGCAAGGTTATACAGTAAAATCCTGTTACAACATACTTCAAGGGAACTGAAAATTTGTACGTTAAAGTGAGGTACATTATTCTGAAACTTTTCAGTATCAAAATACCTACATTTCGGCTGGGATTTTAAATTTGTACGTTAAAGTGAGGTATGTTGTAACGGGATTTTACTGTATGAGGTTATACTTTTGATCATAGTATTGATTTGACATCATCCTTCAGGATGTTCATTTTTCATTTGCCACTAATGTACACTGAAGAGCCAAAACATTATGACCGTCACCACATTGGTGAATGAACTAGTCTGGATCACGTGGAGGGCATGTAATTAAGTGGGAATGGTATTTAACTGCTGCTGGAGAAGATAAGGAATCAGTGTTGCACTTAATTTTGCGAGTGATGGGAAATGCTGCGGATCTAAGCGAATTAGATAGAGGGCAGATTGTAACGGCCCGAAGACTCGGAACGAGTATCTCCGAAACTGCATGACTGGTAGGTTGTTTACAATGTGTCGTTGTTAGTATTTATGCAAAGTGGACAAGCCCCATGTCACAAGGCTCGAATTGTGTTGTAGTGGTTCGAGGAGCATAAGGATGAATTCCAATTAATGTCCTGGCCACCTAACTCGCCGGATCTTAATCCAATAGAGCAAATTTGGGATGTCATGGAGCGGAGCTCAGAGCTCAAACATGACCGTGTCGGAATATCTCGACTTTGCGTGACTGCTGCTTAGACATGTGGTACAACCTGTCTTCAGTCATCTACCAAGAACTTGTGGCATCCATGCCAAGGCGAGTTGCAGCTGTTTTCAGGGCAAAGGTGGTGCAACGTGTTATTGAGTAGGTGGTAATAATGTTCGCTCCCGGGCAGAGAGGAAAAAATTTCCCACTGATTTTTTTATTAACAGATTTTTCAGAGCCTGCTGTTAATTGCTAATTAATTTTATTTTTATTAGGAGCGGTTTGTGCAAATTATGGTCAGTTCCTGATTGTCAGTTGATTAGGACATTAAGAGGTGTTTTATCTTTCTCTTTGGATTGCTTGTAATTATTTATTTACAAATATTATCAAGTGTGACAAATTTGACATAATTCTTACCCTCTTCACTATTCAGGTCACAATCATCACGTAGGTGCAATGGTATTCCATCCACGAGCAACATTAACACAGTCACCAAAGGCATGTTGTTTAGCGTCATGTTGTGCCGATGGCTCCGTTAAATTATGGAATTTAGAAAGGTGAGATAATTAGCCCATAATTTTGAGAGCATTTTTACTCTTGTATTTTAGGCTTATTGGATCTTACTGTTGGAATACCCAATACACACTATTATATTTTCAAAGTATGCTGGAAAGGATATATGTGTATATCTTGTATAACATAAAAACATAAGTTCCTAGAAAATCTCGTGCAGTAAAAAAATGTGTTATCTGGAACTAAGGATTATTACAAATGGGATAGGTTAGATACCAACAATTTTAATTCAAAGACTGTTTTCTTTTTAAAACGTATTTGCCCTGAAGAAGCTGGGAATAAATGGCGAAACTGGTCGGAAAGATTACCGTCAGTGATGTATTGTTGAAGCACTAAGATTGTGACGTTGAACTAACTTCTGTAATAGCACCACCAGTTCGACGTAACAATGTTTTATCTTTTCCATGTTCAGGCCTGGTAGTTTCTAGAAGGCCGTGGATAACCCCCCCCCCCCCTCTTTCAACGGGAAACCATAAAAAGTAATTTCTAGGAAAGTTCAATGTTATATGAGATCTGTCACTATGTCTAACCATGTTATAGTGAAATCATGATATGTGAGGGTTAGCACAATTTTTTTTCTATGTTGTACGTGTTCCGTTTATACACCATCTATCAAACAATACCGTAATTGGGCACCTTTACAAAATGTCTGTCTGAGATTTTTGAACTGTCAAAACCTGGTGATGCATTGTTCAGAATATTATAGTGAGCATGAAGCACCATAAAGCTTATGGGAATGCCACAATGCTTCCAGCACCAAATTTCCTGGTAGGTACTATATACATGTACTCTGGCAGAAAGTTCTTCCCGGGTAGCTGCTGCATCCACAGAACTGATTTCCAGTTTTGAAAAATCATTACTCCAGTGTCCAGTTGCTGTGGTTTAAACACTACTTTCAGACTTATTGGTTCTTGTGATATGAGACTTATGCGTGTCCACTCTACTTGAATATCCAAAGTGATGGGCCTCTGTACGCAATGTTCCAATGGAAATGGACATTCCTGTTGCTGCCTGAAACTCTGTCTGGTTTTCCACAATTTCACGTTTCAGGGTTCTGCGATCTCTGTTGGTCAGAACATTTGGTCGCCTGGAACGTTCAGCACTCCTGCAATGTCCCTCCACCTTCCACTTATGCAGGACTATATGTCACAGTTGATTTCAGCCTATTAAACTTAGTAGCAATCTCTATGCTAGACAGCCCACCAAGTGGCATCCTAAAATTACAGCCGATAAGGGTCAGGTCTTTTGCAGTGGTGTTTAGCATAACTGCAGCTGGTTTAAGTCACATGAGGGCTGTGCGAGTCCATTAATCTACTGTCTGAGGGTACCCAGTTACTTTTTTGGTAGATTGTGTACGCTACCCTAGTATGTGGGACTTTATTTTATTTTAAATTTTTCAATAGTGAAGAGCCCATAAAAGATTTAGATGGACATCAGCCTTATCGGGTGTCTAGGCTTGCATTCCATCCTTCAGGAAGATTTTTGGCAACGTGCGTGTAAGTAAGAGTGAATTAACAAGAATGTTGTCATGATATTCATTTTGATTGTTAATACATAAATAAACTCTTTTATTAGATTTGACAATTCCTGGAGACTGTGGGATTTGGAAGTAGGTGAAGAAATAATGCACCAAGAAGGTCACAGTAAACCTGTTTATGATGTTGACTTTCAAACTGACGGATCTCTCGCAGTAACAGGGTAAGAAGAAAAAAATCATACTTATCGACAGCATGTCAATAATTTTCTTTTAGATAAAGCTTAAATAGTGATTTCGTTGTAATTTTTTCTGAGATGAAAAGTACACAGAGTAACATTTTTCATTGCACTAGGAAATTTATTACTTTATAATTTACAGTGGACTCGATTCTTTTGGACGTGTATGGGATCTTCGCACAGGAAGATGCATCATGTTTATGGAGGGTCATCTCAAGTCTATATTGGGTGTTTCTTGCTCACCAAATGGGTAAGTTCAGTTATGTATTCTAAAGAATCACATACGCGCACATTTTAGATCCTATGATATATACAAGGTGATGCAAAGGTCGAACATTTTGAAAAGGTAATATCGTGCAGAGTTTTGAGGACAGCGCTATGCATGCAGCTTGTCTAGAAACTATCAAAACAAGATTGAGTTTGTTAAGAAATCAAAATAATTTGTTGCTTATTTGATTACATATTTCGTCACCAGATGACATCATACCCGATGTTATGGTGGCAAGCATGGTACGAAAAAGCGTTATCTCTAGTTTGAAAAAAAGAGAGATGCAGTGCATCACGTCACATTCATGCAAGATGGACCACCAGTCCACATTGCACTTTCCATTAAGCAAGTGCTGCAAGACACGTTTGGAGCGAATTGTGTTGAGCCATCACTTTTTTGCACGTATGGCCTCCTAGGTCACCAGACCTGACACCTTGCGATTTTTTGCTTTGGTGGTATCTAAAATTACAGGTGTACAGAAATTTCGCCACTTTATTGGTTATTGGCCATGATGCCATTTGACACCATGTTTCAACCATCCACTTGATTTGATGTCTATTGCAGTTCCATAGAGCCGAATCGTATCTACATATTACGAGGAGCTCATCGAGTCGAACTCTCTAGCAAGAGTTGAATATCCTGCCAGTTCCAATCATGTTTAGCATGTATCCATAAGCTCAAACTAAAACAAGAATGACGCAAAATTGGAGGAGTGTTCTTTGTAAAGTGTCATGTAGTCATGGCAACGATAACATGGCCAAGTTCCCCATGTAGTTTTATTTGACACTTTTTTTTTATTTGTTAGGCCAGAAAAAGAAACCTGGAAGACCTCAGAAAAAGAATAATCGACAAAAAAGAGTGATTATTAAAAAAATGAAATATCGCACAACAACCCAATTGTGGATGTTCAGTATCAAAATCAACTGTGCAACGGATTGTGAAGCAGGCATCATCTCTTGTGCATGGGAAAAGAAAACAGCAACCTGCACTCCAACTGCAGAAATGTTGGCCTTTGCCCAATCAGTGATGTCCTGGACAGAAGGTTGGAAGAGTGTTTTCTCTGATGAAAAAAAATTCAATTTAGATGGGCCAGACAGCTGGCAATATTACTGGCATGACATCAGGAGGCCAGAAGAAATGTATTCCACACTTATGGTCTGGATTGGCTTTGGATGGAATGGTAGAACCAATTTAGCTATTGTTAGTGAAATAATGAAGGCTTCAGATTATCAAGATCTGCTTGATATTCATCTTTTACCGTTTGGGGAGAAGATTGATGGAGCCAGATGGGTTTTCCAGCAAGAGTTCAGAGTTCACTGTGCAAACAGCACATATGAGTGGTTTTTAGCAAATGGGGTGCAAATAAGGACTGGCCTGCCCTATCTCCAGACATCAACCCAGTGGAAAATGTATGGGGAGCTTTAGCCAGATCTGTTTAAGCAGGTGGTAAACAGTACCGCAATGGAGAAGAATTAAAGTATGCTGTGTTGAATGCCTGGAAAGAAATTAATTCAGATTATCTGTAAAACGTGGTCACAACTATGCCAAACCGAATTTTCAAAATTATTGAAAAAAAAGGGAGGATTTATTGGGCATTAAGTGATGCTGATCCTATACTTCAGGACAGCTTAATTTCTATTTTTATAAATTCTTATTCTTCTTGTTGTTTGTTTTTCATTATTTTCTTTGGAAACAATAAATAATAGTTATGAGAATCTGATACCGTGACAACGATTTAATTATTTTATTCAGTTTCTTGCAGAGAAGGGAAAATATGGGTGGTCCTATACTTATGGGTCACGCCTTGGTCATCCTATCCCATTTTAGTTGCTTGAAGGAAAGATAAAAGTGCTTAAAATGCAGCATTTCTCCACTATGCAATAATGAATCTGACATTTTATTCATCATAGTTCGTACTTAGGTGTCTTGAAAAATGAGACTTGTCTCGCCTTCTCGAGAAGCGTTTATAGGCAAGACAATTCCTCTGTCAGCTCAATCAGGTTGCGATAATGACTTTGCAGTGACAGAGACCCATTTTACTTAGACGTTCATAATGACTTTCCGCATCTGCTAGCAGTGCTGGCAAATAACAGCTGTCACATCTATTCGCACTCCCCTTGTACGAATCGTCTCTTTCCACTTTTAGAACTTAAAACATTTGGTTGGAGTGTCATTTCGCAATGAATTTTGGGACTAAAATGAGCAATAAATTTTTTGATTTATAACAAACTTTGTTGCGCTACTCTCAAAACTTCACAAAAATAAAATAATCTGGTATACAGGGTGGCCCATTGTAAAGTTTCCTCTGGAATATCTCGAAAATAACACATGGGATTGAAAAAAGTTCTGAATGAAATTTATTTATCTCGGAGGATCTAATACCATTCGAACTTTTTTCGATCTCGTGTGTTGTTTTAGAGATATTCCAGGGGAAACTTTAAAATGGGTCACCCTGTATATTCAAAAAAAAAGCAAACTTTCTTTTTTAAATATACTTATGCATTTTTCCTCCTGCCTTTTAAAGCTACCACGTAGCAACAGGGAGTGAAGATAACACGAGTAAAATATGGGATCTCCGTCAACGTCGTTCTATTTACACGATTCCTGCTCACACAAACCTGGTTTCGCAAGTTCGATTCGAAAGTAAGAACATTATTAAGCATTAAGTCATTGTAGTCTGCAGATTGGATCGTAAGCCCTCGTTTCAACTTATTTCTGCGCACGGCATTCTGAGGCATCATCAATTATGTCTTTTGAGTGTTTTTTGTTACAGCAAGCACACTATTTTCCATGATTTTCCCCAGACTAAGAAGTAAATGCAACAATATCCAAAGATTCGCTCTTCTGAACGCCAGGGGAGTCGTGACA
Organism: Rhysida immarginata; assembly: GCA_023313115.1. Classification (NCBI taxonomy): domain Eukaryota; kingdom Metazoa; phylum Arthropoda; class Chilopoda; order Scolopendromorpha; family Scolopendridae; genus Rhysida; species Rhysida immarginata. The sequence continues at coordinate 4,369,545 of JAHWFO010001074.1, forward strand.
CTAGCTATTTTTATTTTTTTTTTTTTTCATAATAATGTCAATATACAGATTGTGTGTACGTAAAAACTCTCATGGCCGTCTAAAATGATTGCTTGTTCTAGTTTTCTGAATACACAGTAAAATAAGTCCAGACTCAAGATCCGATCTGCACACTATAAATTATAAGACAAACCAAAAGTTCATGACTGTTGTAATTTTCATTGCAGAATCCAGCGGACAGTACTTGTTAACGAGCTCTTATGATAACACAGTGAAAGTAAGTGGATGCATGCATTTCAGCTATTTTTTTAATTAATACAAAAGTATTGTCGAGAATAATGTGAACTTTATTTTTTTTTACAATTTCTTTTGATTTTAAGGTTTGGGCGCACCCAGGGTGGTCTCCGTTGAAAACACTATCCGGACACGATGGGAAAGTTATGTCTGTAGACATCACGTATGATGGAGCGTTCATTGTTACTGGATCTTATGACAGGACTTTTAAATTCTGGACACCTGAATGAATTTCTCATCACATTAAAAATTTTTTTATACAATCATATTTTCTTTTTAATTCTTTCATATATACAGCCATAATTAATGTAAATATGTACAAGATTAAAGTTAAATAATGAAATTTGTGCAAAATTTGATTAATATTATATACAATGTATTATTAATATATACAAGGAAAACATTTTAAGATTTAAAGTTTATGAGAACCCAGTGAACAAAGCAGACAATATTAGAAATCAAATTCATGAACGAATTTCGGATAGCGAATGTGAAAACCTGACGGTAGATTCGGAAATTAGCGTCTGATTGGAATGTGACGATTCGGATGATGCAGAACTTGGCTGGATTCCTGCAGCATTGAGGATAATACTTTGGGATTTTTTCTCCATTGTATAGATATTTTCTTGATTCATTTTTTCGTTTATTCTGAAAAATAAGTTATTAAAAAGAAAAACTTCAATTACGTAGGAGTCAATGCAAGTTGTGTTGCTTATCTTTCCTATACACTGACGTGCCAAGTCATGGGATAGGCACATCTTAAACAATTTCATGAGACCTCAACTATCCTAAATGCAATCTAACATCATTTAGGCTGACCCCTTATGTTGGTAACCATAATGATGTCCACAAGCCATGGATAACTGGAGCAAAGTGCTCATAAAAGATTCCTCTTTATACATGTGCACAAAGCATCATAAACTGACAATGTAATAATGTACTTGGTACTCTTGAAATAAGGATAAGTTAGTCTTAAGCTAAAATTATTGGTGTAAACATTACCCCACAGTAATACGATTGTGTGGATTATGATTTGTTAGAAATCTGACAAAAAAGAATCAGCAATGTGTAGAGAGAGAAAAATAATTGGTTACACTGGTTTAAATAGAGCCCTTCATATGAAGGAATTTGGGTAAATTTTCGGTATCTGCACAATCGCAAACGATCATGCAACCAAGGTAAGTGAATTTATTTGTTAAAGACTATTTGGTTACAGGGGGCAGTTGGTTTCCCCCCGGCTGGTTACAGGAATCGCGACAATTCAATTTGCGGATTCAGTCATCGCACGATTGTGCAGATACCGAGGATTAACCAGAATTTGTAATTGAAGAATTCAATAATTTGACAGACTACAACAAGAATAAGCAATTAATTTAAAAAATTTTAAGTTTCTGAGGAGTCCTTGGTCCAAATTCAATTAACAGTTAGGAACCTTTTTCTTTTAATTTCTGATTGCTAGGCATCAAGAGGTTTGTGTTGTCAAAGTGTCGAAGTTGTCTTAAATCTTTTTTCAATACATCATGTCTGTTTTCTACTAAATATTTGGCCACCATAGACATCGCACGAGTGACGTAACAGTTAGCTCCACCCCTTGGCAACACACATGTCGTTGCTAAGCATTAGATGTGCTGATTCTGACACTAGTTTGGCTACATAAGCGATCAGAATGTCTGCAATAAAACTATTTTTTATTGCTACGTTGTTTATGACGACCCGAAATTAATTTCAAAAGGAGAAAATGATTTAAACTCTTCCTAGCAACGGCTGTGTGGAACCAAGATGGCAAATCACTAAGGAAGTGATGTCTCTTCGTGCGAAGTCCATGGATGTTTCCAGCCAACCCAAATCTGGCATGGGCCAAATGTTCTTTAAGTCTGCTTTCGGCTTGCAAATCGATTGCCCTTGATAGGACATATTGTGAATTTAACAGGAGATTTCATAAACCCCCATTGCAATGCAGGTGTCATCTTATCCTTTGGGTTCCCTAGTAAATTTTTCAGGGAATTTTACTGATTTTTCTTGAAGTTCTCGTAAACCAAATTGATGTCTTGTTAGCACAATTTAGTCATGTGTGATTGGCAATCTATCGCAAATTGCGAGTTAAGCATGCGGAACAAAAGAATGAATATGTGTATATTGAAGATTTATCATTATTTTTGAACCATTATAAAAGTAGTGGGAAAAATGTCCTTAAATAACATAAAGAGGTTGTTCTTTGTAATTTTAACCATTTTTATCCATACCTGTCATAAATTATGCCATCTAAGCCAAGGTTACGCAACAAGTTAATCACTTGTGGGTCGTTATTGTCATCTCCCCAGCAAAAGATAACCAAATTGGAATCTTTCGTGAGTTGAACTAACGAGTGCTCGTTTAATATCTCTTCTGTGTGTACATTTATTCCCTATTTTGAAACAAAATAAATGAGAGACATTAGTCATTTTCTGAAATGGAAGATGGTCGATTTTGAAATCTACGCATAATAAATAACAATAACGCAACAAAAGATAAGCAAATACAGTCAAATCTAAATAACTAACTCTGATAACTGAAATTCCCAGTTAACTCGAATGGTACTCTAAATCCTATCGTCCAGAGTATTTAATTAATAGAAATTAAATTTGTTAACTCAAACAAAATTTTTAATAAATCCTGGATAATTTGAAGTACCAAATTCAATTCTTCAAATTTTCACCTTAAATCCAGGAGCGTTTGAGCGACCCCCTCCCCATGTCAAGTAGCCTCAATTTTGATTTACTGGTTAATTCAAAAACCTCGTAACTCAAATTTTTTATCTGGTCTGCTGAAGATTTGAGTTATCAGGGTTCGACTACTGTGAAATGGAACAACCAAAAAGTTAAAACCTCTAATCCACAAGGAGGAAAAAGAAAATACCGTACTGGATACTTATTTTGGGTAAGAGATACCAGTCTTTGGCCACTGAACATGTGTACCTGGTATCTGGAATACATATTCGGTATTTCCTTTTTTCTCTTTGAGGTTTTCACTTTTTGGTAATAACTTGCATAATCACATAACACTACAGATCTCACACATATATCACATGTCTTGTACTGCAAACAAATTCTATGGACATACTGACACAAACAATGTAATCACTGTAGAAATCACATGAGCTGTAAGGAGCAACTCCTGATAGACCGTGTGGCCCTACGGCAAACTCATAATAAATGTAGACACCTCGAATCACAATTTCTGATTTGCATCACAAAAGTAAATGCTAATCATTTAGAGAACATTTACTGGAAACTTAATGGTAGTTCTTAAGTAAATAGGGAACTACTTGGAAACCACAAAAGTTCTTGCCGATTTTATGTTGCCATAAAAGGAAGTGATAGAAAATATGCAAATGAGTTTATAGTGCGGTCCAAAATCTAATGGGGGGGGGGGGGCAGGAAGGTTAGCCTGTATAAATGCAGGGCTGTTGAATATTCACATCAATCCATCTCGTGCAGAAGTGAAGACAAATGGAGGTAACGAAGAAGATGGTTAGATATTGTTTGCTTTACGACTTCAAGGTGGGCTTGTCAGCAGCAGCATCGAGTCGCCGAATGTGTCTTGCATTTGGGGATGATGCTGTGAATGAACGCACCGCAAGGCATTGGTTCCAGAAATTCAGGTCGGGAGAATTTGCCATTTCTGATGAACCCCGCAGTCTAGTGTGCCAAATGGTTCACTACGAGCTGCTATCAACTGGCCAAACCATCACTGGGGACCTATACTCCCAGCAGTTGAAATGTGTGCAACAGCATTGCAGCAGAAGGAGACATCATTGGTGAATCGCAAAGGGGTACTCTTCCTTCATGACAATGCCTGGCCACATGTGCACGGGTGGCCAAGGAAACCATAGAGCGGCTTGGCTGGGAAACTTTGTGTCGTCAACCTTACTCACCAGATCTTGCTCAAACGGAGTATCATCTTTTCCATTATTTGGAGAACCATCTTCATGGAAAATCCTACACCAATGATATAGACCTGCGAAAGGCACTCACGAACTTCTTTGAGTCCAAGTTTTACAGCCAGAGGAATGATCAACTGGAGACACGTTGTCAGAAAGTGCTGGATGTCAATGGGGATTACTTTGGGGATTAGCGACACGCTGCTTTTTGTGTATGCCAATTTGTTTTCCGTTATTAAAAATGGCAAGAACTTCTGTGGTTACCTAGTAAATCACTTACCAGAATACCAGCACTTTTTGCAAAATAGATTGCCATAGGTATTGAGCAAGTACGGGTGTCGAGATATGGAGGCCATTTGCTGGTTTTACCTTGTGTCAAAAACAAAATCGGGTATTTACTCTGTTTCAAACGAATCCTATTGATAAAATGAAGAGGAACTAACAATTAGTACCACAATTTAAGACTAGAAGTGATGAAGAAAAATACTAAGGGAAGAATGAACATAATGCCTCTTATTTATGTCTCTTCTACAGGGTCTTTATAATTAAAGTTCCATTTTGACATGGCCATAAAAAAAAACAAAAAACTACTGGACCAAAAGCTATAATACTTGTTAATATTATACAAGAGGGCATACCCACCAAAAAAAAAAAAAAAATTAGTTCAAAAGGTCACCACTAGCATGGAATGGTGCTCTATGCAATATTCGTATACGAAATTAGACACAGTAATCCGGTATAACCTGCTTTCAGTAAATGGTGGAGGCCACATTCAACATGTAACTAATTTTAGTAACGATTAAAGACTTGTTAACCTGTGCCTTCGTGTCTAATTTCGTATACGAATATTGCATAGAGCGCCATTCCATGCTGGTGGTGACATTTTGAACTAATTTTTTTTTTGGTGGGTATGCCCTCTTGTATAATATTAACAAGTATTATAGCTTTTGGTCCAGTAGTTTGTTTTTTTTTATGGTCATGTCAAAATGGAACTTTAATTCTAAAGACCCTGTATATCCATACTTATAACATTAATCCACTACAGCAGCCATTATTATTCGATGAAATAAAATGTGGCATAAAAAGAAGCATTCCCATTCTTTGTACTTTTCGCAATGGAATTTTGTTTGCTTACATGGTACATATATCAGGATGAAAGCATGATATAACAATTCGTCTTTCACCAGCGTACGTTAGAAGAGTTTTCAATAGAATATCCAAATACTGGTTCAATTCCATTGGATTATCCAATTCAAAGGTCCCATCCTGCAAAAAAATTATCATATAAGAAATGGATCAGATTGAGACTGGGTAAGGCACATCCAGTCAGCACTAATCTTGGTAAGGCCATTCTATAGATCCTGTAAACACCATTCCATCATTAAATACACATTAAGAATTCACGTGGCAGCACAACTGGTGAAGGAACACCCTTATCTCATTGACCTTGCGACACAGGACATGTGCCATAAAGAACGTGTTTTGAGCATTCAATAATTGTTGCTAATGGCTCATTGTGTCCATTTAGAGCGTGAAATGAGGACAACAATTGGACGACTGGAAGCAGGCCATTCCCAGGTTGAAGTGTCTCGAGCGCTGCACATGTCAAATAGCATCATTTCAAGACTGGATACGGTTCCGATAGAATGAAAACAGCCGTAGATATTTTAGTCAGGGTCGTCCAAGGGGTTACCACGCCTAGACAAGCACTACCTTTACTCTACTGCCTGTAGAAACAGACGATGTACGAGACAGGGACATTGTTGGAGAGCTGTCAGCAGCCACTGGGGTTAATGTTTCCAGACAAACAGTATGCAGAAGACTCCATGCATTTGGCCTGTATGCTCAATGAGGTGCGTCACGTCGACCCAGTGACACCACGGGTAACGGTTGACTTGGTGCACCGAACATATAGCATGGATACAAGGATAGTAGAGTCAGGTCATGTTCTCAGATGAGTTCCAGCATAGCCTGGACTCTTATTCCCAGCCCCGCTAACTTCACTGAATATGACCATTATGGTAGTGGTGGTGTGATGGTGTGGCCAGAAAACATGATGGGTTACAAGTCTTTGACACAGCGGCCATAAACTGGCCAGGTGTACTGGGATAGTGTCCTGTGACAACATGTTCGTCTCTTCAGGGGTGCGGTAGATCCAGATTTCATCTAAATCGGGGGTAGTCAACCTGGTCACTAGTGGGCGGTAGGAGTTTTGTCTGAATCTGCCTTACATTTTATAAAGTTGCTTCCCTACTTTATAAATCACCATTACTGTGGAACCGGTCGGCAGTTAGAAAATTTTACTACTAACAGAGATACAAAAGCGGGCAGGTAGGTTAAAAAAGTTGACTACTCCTGCTCTAAATGGACGATAATGCCCATCTGCATAGGGCTACCATAGTTGATGACTAACTGGAACATGAAGGCATCCGGCAAATGGATTGGCCAGCAAAGTCCCTGGACCTAAACCCCATCGAATACCACCTCTGCAAACATTGTAGGACATGGGATGTCACTGGTCCAAGATGGGATGCCATCCCCCGACCGTTGTTGGATACCCTGGTTTTGAGCTTGCTAGCACACTGTGCTGCGTGTGTTTCTGTGCAGGGAGACCTACGGTTGACAAAACTAGAGGATGGTTGCTACAAATTTTTGTGTTGGGTGTTCATGCACTTTTTATGTTGTTCCGTCTGCAGTGGGTGCTGCCACCTTTGTGCTTAACGACGGAATTGTGTTTACATGACCTATAGTCATCGCCACCTAAGTTGAACGACAGGATGACGTCATTTCTAACGCCAGCCAATAGCTGTTAACGGGAAGTAAATCGCTTAGCTATTCCATGAAACATTTGCTTTTGTTTTCGAAACATTTTTTTCGTGTTTATATTTAGTTTCTGTTTTCGTTTTTGTTTTTTTTAATAAATAAATGAAATTAATAAATTAAAAAATGATGCAGAATAGTCGACTCAAACGCAATTTGTTCTATAGCATTAATTTTAATAGGCTTTCCACGTTTCAACGATATCTCTGCTTTTACTATAGTAGAACAAGTGCATCATGGGTAAAATCCAAACAAAGCATATTGACGAGAAGACTTACTGCACATGTCATAAAGATCGTTCAACTTATGTGGCGGTGACTATAGAGAACAGCCTTAGCATATTTGGTGCTGATCAGATGTTTGGAAGGGTTCCATTCTGTAAATCCCTTAATTTATTCCCTTGAAACCTTATATAAAAATTATAATTATTAAAATAGAGGAAAAACAGTAAAGAAAATTCTATGGAAGAATGGTGTGAAAAAACTCATCCAAAAACCCATTTTCCAATGCAAGGATTGTTCTACCATTTTTGCCGTTTCACGTGGCTGTTTACAAAGCAACTCTAGAAATAAATCGCCGAGCAACTCTGCATGTCGAGTTGCGGATGACTGATCACCGACGCTGGTTACAAACTGGTTACCAACTAGTAGCGCTGTGTGCGGCTGCTAATTGAAATCAACGGGCGGCAACTATTTAGCAACTGATTGGCGATTTAAGTTTGTAACTGGTTTCTTTTTAGCCGCTTAGTGTCCGGAGGGCCTTACACTGTCCATTCAAAAACTGCCGGGATTGTAACTATAGCAAAGGAACAAGTATGGTCATTCCTCAACCTATAACATACATTTCTCAGTTCGTGTTCAGTGACTGTCAAAGTTGATGTGATTTTTTGTTGTAATAATTCATAAATATGGAGCAACGTGTAGCCATCAAGTTTTGTTTTTGATGCAGTAAAGCTTAATTTCCGACAGACTTTCACCTCTCTGATCCACTCAAAAACCACCTTGGCAACTAGCATGTGCAGATGACAAGGGAGGATGAAAGTGAAGTGTGAAACCGGGTCAGGAAGCAAAGACTAGGTTTTCACTTCACTTTCATCCTCTCTCATCATTTGCACAACACTAGCTGCCAAAATGGACCAGAGAGATGAAAGTCGCTCGGAAAAAAAGCACATCATTAGGCAGCAAAGCCCAGTTTTCTAATGAGAAGGTATCAAAAGACTATTATGTCGACAGGACAAATGCATCAACAACATCAAGATAATAACGTATAAATCTAGCTGTGTTTCAGATTCCTGTCGCAATTAGTATTTTTTAAATCACCATTTATAAATTACTTACTGACTTTCCCTCGTAGTTTGTTATTTAAGAGGGTTTTATTTTTTCACCAAACTTTCGGTAATCTAACATGTAGCGAATTAATGAGATTATATAGCAGAAATAGATGTTAAAAATTTCAACTAGCACATGGATATGATATACTGGAACATCAAAATAATACATGATAATTTATGTACCTTACGTTGCATTGTCCACTTGATCTCAATGTTAAAGCCTACGTCAATGGGCAATTCTTTTAATGCATGCTCTAAAGTTGGAAATGGCTCCGTATCTTGATTTTCTTCTTCTCCATTTTGATCAACAATCATACCTTACAATGACATCAATTTTAACATAAGAAATAAAAAAGAAATATCAAAACACCCTGAAGTAAGTAATATACCAAAACACTCTTCACTGAAGAAGAGTTTTATCATAGACGTTACACTTAAATACTCAGTAAAGCCACTTTATGACAAAAGTACGACAATATGCTAAAAGAAGTTAAAGCAAAATCTTTTGCTACATCTTGAAAAGATTTTGATCTAGCAGTTTTTAAGTAGCAATCTCGAGATTTCTTACAGATATTATCAGGGCTAGGTACTGGCAGGCTGATCAGGCATCTGCTCGTGGGGAGCAAATGGTATGTCTGCCTAGGGTGCAAAATTATCTTGACGCAACCCTGGCCATTTTTTGATAAAAGTGAAATTTGGAACCTGGCTGACCATTTTTCGATAAAAGGTAGTGTCGCTGTTTTTCTGCTCTAAAGCAAAGCTAAGTGATTTGACATTAAAAATGAACAGTACCCATGATTCTTCAGTTACTTTTATTAATTTCAGTCAACACAACATTTACAGTAACCATTGCTACGATCAACAAGTTTGGAGACTGTGCTGATATCTCCAATCAGGACTGGAAGGAGAAGGGAACTATTTGACCGTGGCATAGAGGCACATGTGATGCGAGATGTGGGAGGGAAGGAAGCACATCCACAGGGTTTTCCAAACAATGCGTATCAGTGAACTGTGGTTGTTCACGTTCGTCGGAGGGGCATGGTGCATTAAAAGTTCGTACCGGAAAGGACGGCAGTGAACATTTGTATACTACTTTTCAAAATTTTCTAGATACAAGGTGAGACAATTAATAAATGAGACTGGAGCAATTTCACAAATACAAGACATATTTCCGGCAAAAGTGTTTAACATTTTTCAAAGAAGTCACATTACTGGCTAAGAACTCCTTGACAAGCACTAGTGTGTGCGATCTGGAATTTTCGTGCAGTAAGAACCAAATCGCTTTTGCATGAACTTGTGGCTGTACTCGATGGATTCTCATAATCTGATACTGTAAAATCTCCCTGTAGTGCTCCTAGTTGACTGTTTGTCCAGGCAGAACAAACTCTTTATAGATAATGCCAGTGTTGTCAAAGAAAGTAAAGAGCATTGCTTTTGTTCTTGCCTTTTCAAACAGGAATTTCTGTTTTGGGATTATATTGATAGCAAGAGGTTTCGTCCCCCATCACAATTAAATCCAGAAAGCTCGGGTTGACATCTGCAGCTGCGACAAATTCCATTCAAGCATCCACTCTGTTTCCTTTTTGTTCAAATCGAGCACAGTTTCCTGTTGTCCAAATCTTCTGTCAATATTAGGCAGATTGTTTCTCGACCAATGTTTAAGACTTCTTCCATCATTTTCAGGTTCATTAGCCGATCACTTAACAAAAGTTCCCTCACTTTCTCGATCGTTTCCTGTGTTCGAACAGTTTTCGGATGTCTCATGTATTTGTTGTCTTTCAGCTCTTCCCAGCCATCATCACCATACACTTGCTTTATCAACTTGTAAGTTTCCGTAGCAGTTTTTCCAAGTTTAAAACAGAACTTAACGTTTGCCCTTTGTTTCACGTTTAATATTGGAACGTCAACTAATAGTTGAAGCACGAGAATATAAAGGCGCACGCAATTTTATTGTAGAAACTTGTACACACGGCAACGAGGATGGCCTATAGATCGAAAACGCGCATCGTCGTGGTTGCACATGTTTGAACGCATTCAAAGTAGCGTCAGTCTCGTTTATTAATTGTCGAACCTTGTATTTATCAGGATGTTTTGTTTGTCTAAGGATGCTAAATGTCAATAATGCTAGATACTTTTTTTCTCACCATTTTCTGTTGATACAGTCTGCTTCTCAGAAACATGATATAGCTGGATTGGGAAGAAAAATATATTAAATGTAAAAACTGAAGATTTAATTAAATTTTTTGAATTTTACCTGAAAACTAACATAAAATTACCTTTAGTAAATGCAGTTGCGACAATGTGAGATCTTTCACAGGAATTTCTAACAAATCATCTTTTAAACAACGTTTCTACAATAAAATTCATTACAGTAGTATTTAGAATTCTTAAATAATAATAACAAACGCAATTTTATATGGGCAGCACGTGGGAAGGATAGCATGCGTATGCCCAAACTCTAATTTAAGCATGCATATTTCTTTGTAACAATAAAAAAATACAGACTGTTCTTGATTAAAGTTAGATATCTCCAAAACTTAAAACAATTATAAGGCTCTGAAAATACATGTAATAACTAATTCAATACAATGTTGTATCACTTACAGCAATTCAAAAGTAATGACGTTACAAAAAGAAGATAAATAACATAACAACAAGAAGACAGTGAACGGGCAATTACACCAAGACAATGCACACGTATATATTGGAAAACGTGAGAAAACGTAATTTAGATTTAATGTACTGACAATAATAATACAATAATAATAATACAGGTACTGACGTTAATTTTTATTTATAATATTTTTATTTATACACGTTACTTGCAATTGCCCATTGCCCAAATTTTTAATCATAATGGAATGTAGGTAAGCTTAAATGTTCACGACACATTCTGGGTATTTCTTTTGGCCACTGGGTATTTTACCTTGCTCACTACAAAATACTTGACGTGTTGTGATCTGAATACACGGTAATTCAAAATGAATGGTACAAAAAAGAAAACGTCCAGTGACTGCACTAACGAATTTATTTCATAAACACTGAAATAGCATGAAAGATAAACTCTCAAAGTTTCTACAGACATTCATAGATGTTTGATGCAAGTACCCTTTGTGATATGGCAGGCATCCAGACAATTGTCCAGCACATCTGATTTCCCTGACAAGGGAAGTACATGAGGTTGTACAAGAGAAGTCTTTGTTTGCATGCACTCATACTTTGAAAGCAACAGCATTGAGCAGCGATGGTAGCGCTCTGGGAATGAAAGGTTCAAAAAATACGCCGGTAAGAGGGGAAGCAAAATCGTTAACGGCGGTCGCCAAAGAATTGCAGTTATAGCAGGGTTATAAGAATAAAACCTTAATTTTGCTGTACAATTATCCGTCTCGAAATAATTTATAAGATGAGGTAAGCATCCATGAATACTATTTTTATTTAAAATTATAAAGCACTGCGATACATACATTAATTGTAATAATCTATTTTTAAAAACTAAATTTGTTTAGAAACTTCAGAATCCATTCAACTGTCATCAGCTGTTCCTTTGTGAAGTGGATTCGTGCTTATTGCTGATGCTTTCATGTGAAGTGGATTCGTGCTTATTGCTGATGCTTTCATGTGAAGTGGATTCGTGCTTATTGC
>JAHWFO010001074.1:4381538-4413944 GCA_023313115.1 Rhysida immarginata
GTGCTTATTGCTGATGCTTTCATGTGAAGTGGATTCGTGCTTATTGCCGAGTAGTGGAAGAAAGAAGTTCCATCAAGTGCGGAATACACATATACACACACAAACTGGGGCTTTAACTATGGAGTCTTTGTATAGCTATGTGTGCTCAAAGTTTTTCATTTTCGTCATTTATTTTGAAAGAAACAAAATTTCACTTTTTCTTATTTTGCAAGCATCAATAGTAGCTTCAGATGAGTAACATATTTCAATTTGGTGGGAATCTGTGAGGTACATATTCGTGTACTTCCCTTGTGAGTCAACTGTATCGCCCTTTAACTGCTGTAACTCCTGTGGAAGTGATATTACAATCATATTTCTTTCACATATCCACAAACGAAAAAATTGCAAGGAGTTGGGTGGCCTGGGGGCTACCCACATCAAGAGCACATCGTTCGACCAAGCTCTTGAGGTAAGATGCTGGTTGAGGTAATCATGTACGTGTTTATGCCAAAGTGTTGCTGCAAAATCAAGTCTAATAACTGTTCTTGCAACTGCAGCCACAACCACTCGGACAGCATTTCGAGGTACACAAACCCTTAACGGTGGACTTCGTGAAGAAGAAAAGCCCACAAACGCAATGTGGGTTGTTTAAGGTGCAGAAAAAAATTTATCTTTTGAGAATCACATTCACATTTTAGTGTGGCATGCGGATTTTCCGTGACCCAAAATCCTCAGAATATGGCTGTTCACTTTTCCACACGAGTGAAACAGGCAAGTCTGTTTGCAAAACCATCTCTAGTCATGCTTCTTTCACCCAATTGTCTCTGAACAACAGCTACCGATGTATACAAGTACATAATAAGCTTTTGGTGCCCCTAGTGAGCATTTTGGAAATGGCAGACATTTCTGTGTTGCCAAGAGAAACTTGGAGAAATAAATTCATTTTCATTCAAGCAGTTGTTGGTATGTTTTCTTATTGTACCATTCATTTGAAGAGAAAACTTGTCACGAGTCTGAAAAGTTTAAAGATATGTATGTCAAGGACAAGTTGTATTTCTTCTATTTTGTATTCTTTGCCTCCCCCTATAATAATTTGTTATCAGCTGCCAAAAGATTCAATAAACAATTTTTCTTACTTTTTTCATGGTAATGCACACATGAAAATCATGATAAATAACAGGAACCAAATCTTTGGAAAGTTGAACATCAAACTCGACATAGTCTGCTCCCTATCACAAATATAAAACACATTCATTAATTTGGAACTATGTACACTATTAAATATAATGATGTGTTTCTCATTAATGATTGAGGGAAAAAAAAAATTAAAAGAAAACGTAAGTGGAATAAGCGTACATGGTCTGCTGCCAATTTTAAGGATGCGATAGTATTTTCCCGAATTGAAGCACACCTGTAATAATAGGATCTTTTATTTTGTTTGATTGGCTAACAAATGAATGTCAAATCATAACGAAACTAAATTTTACTGTTTAGGGCACAGCGTATAGGAATTTCCTGCTCCTCTATGACCGACTTCAAGGGTACGTCGTCCTCTTCTCCAATATTTAGCATAGGAAACTCTCATGTCACCATCCAAAGCCATCGGACGAACAACCAAATATTCCACTGAAAGGAAAAGCAAAAGCAAAATTTGATTACAAAATAAAGCTTATGGAAATTAAAATTTAGAAAATTATACAGGGCGTCTCCCTAAAGTGAACTGATAGTCAACTTCTAAAATACAAATCTGACCGAGTAGTTTCAATGGAATAGGCAAAAAACAGAAACTGTTCCTAAACACCACACTTTCAGTGCCTCTATCTCTTAAATGGTTGGGTCAATTGAATAAACATCAAGAATAAAACATTTCTCGAATTTTGTGTACAATCTGAATATACCATTAAAAATAGGGGTTCCTATTGAGCATTGAGCAACGACATTGCATCAAATTTTGTTTTAAAATCGTTAAAACCGCAACAGAGTGTTATGAATTGCTAAAACAAGCAGTCCGACAGAAATGGCCAACAATGCGGGCTTCTGGAGATTGGATGCTGCACCACAACAATGCTCCAGCACACCCAGAGCACATCGTGCAACAATTCTTGACAAAACACCACATCGCTCAGGTAAGCCAGCCTCCCTACTCACCTGACCTAGCTCCATATGACTTCTTTGCATTTCTGAAGATCAAGAAAGCACTCAAAGGATGGAGATTTGAGGATGTGGATGCAACGACAGAAAATGCGACCGCAGAGCTCTTGGCCACCCCAAAGGAGGCATTCTGTACTTGTTTTGACCAATCCGGATACTTTCCGGACAGGCCTCTTACGTAATAGATAAAAGAAAAAAATCAAAAGTAACCAATCAAAAACCTTCAGATTTCAAAATTCTTTATTTCGTTTTGACACTCAACTTATGAAAGTGGGTTAATTGCAAAATGTTCAGAATATACACTAATTTCAACATGGTATCTCATAAGTATTCAATGTGACCTCCACTGGACAGCACACGTCCACTTGACACTCAAACTCCTCCCATACTCAATCATTCTCAGTCGCCATCTGAACAAATACAATGATGAGGTGCTTCTTGCACACATTTGGTCCAGAATGTCTCTCAACAACAATTTTCAGTGAAATTTTTGCATATTCTATTACACAGTAAGCCTTTTCTTCTGCTGATGTCACTATTTTGAACAAGAGTGGCTGCAGTGAGCATTTTGGAAATGGTAGATTTTTCAGTTGTTCCAAACGTAACTTGGAGAGTTGATCTTTCATATAAATCCAGTTTTTCTGAAGTAATTTGGTTAGAGCAGTCAGTGGTATGTTTCTTTTTTTTTTTGTACAATTTATTTTGAATTACCCTTTGTTTTCACAGACCCAAAAATAAGCTCAAGAACAATTCTTACCTGAAATTTGACCAATGGGTTGGTGCTTGTTGCCTGCAATGGGTATTAAGCTACTGCCAATTGTATTATGCAAAACACTTGGCAAGATGTAACAAAATCCAACATGCTTTGGTACATCAGAAGGTGAAGCCAGAGGGTCATATAAATAAAAGTCAATCATATATGCCTACGTAACAAAATAAAGAACCCAATTACTAAAAAAAAAAAAAAAAAAAAAATACCAAATGTAAACATTAAAAATTTATTATATAAATTATTGTTGTGACTATTGTGTAAAAAATAAAAAAAATCCAATTGCTCTATTTCTGGAAAATCAATCTTACTTGCAAAAAAGTAAAATTTATAATTTGATACCGAATTTTGGCATTTGAATCTTCTTTTTGGAAATTTATTTTGTGGTCCTAATATTCAAATTGTATTTTTAAATAGATGTCTCCTTCCCTCAAATAAAATCCAACTTGAAGTGGAATTTCATTATTTCACGTTAGAAAAGTGTACAAATTTGTACAAAGTAATATTCTTATCATGATCATTCAGTTTTAAATAGTTATTTTTGTAAAGTTCATAATTAAAGAGATGGACGTTTATTTACGGACATCTGCACGGACGTTTTCCTTGGTGCAATATACGCTGCTAGCCAGGTAAATCGCTACACACTCTTTCTATACTGGAAATTTTAGTAAACCATCACAGGAAAATAGACCATACCACAGGTGAGTAGTAATTGGTCTTTCCGCTCATGAAGGGCATGCTGTTTAGCATCTGCAAAACAAAAAATCAATATGGGGTTGAGTGTTCTTTTGCGGATTTATAGGTTGTGATGCGACAAGGCATTCCATCAAAAAGTGGCAGATAGTTTCTTGAGGCACATTCCATCATGATTCCCGAAACTGCACACCATCCAGCATTTGGGCATGCAGTTCACGGTCACACCATCCAAAGCTATCACTTTGTCAGATCCCATATATCTGGAGACCTGGCAGGCCAAAAAATGATGTCCACATTTTATAGAGCTGGCTTGGTGATGCAAGCTATATGGGGATGAGTATTAGCTTTCTACATGATAGCTTAGCATATGCTGCACAAAAAATTGCTGTGCTGGCCCTATGTATTCAAGAACCATGAGACGTGACTGGGAGTCATAACGGATGGCACCCGATACCGTAACACCTGGTGTCCAAGATGTATGGTATTTACGAATCAGTACAGGGCTGTTGTGTTTCCCTCTGCGACGCCAAATCCTGATGCGATCATCATCTACATGAAGACTGAAGCGGGATTCGTGGGAGAACACGAAGAGTCACCATTCCTCTGTCTAATGTGGATGTGGTGCACGATACCAATGGAGTCAAGAGCCAGTCTCATTGATAGGGTGATGGATGGCTCCTGTTGAGGCTGACTGAAGGATGTCTATGGTTGTGGTGCCACTTGCAACTACCACAAGACAGCAGATGTGATAATCGTCTATCTGTAAGTGCACCTGGGAGAACCAGTACTTACCCTACTTAACATATAACTTGTATGGTCTTCACCTGTTTCGTGTTGACCAAACAATGGGCCGACCGTATGGCTTTGTGCGATCCGACCATACGACCCTGTTCAAATGGGTCTGGGTGGTGATCTTCGAGAGCCTGTTGCATGGCCCTTTAAAGAAATAGATAAAGGCTCCAAGTGTCATCTGTATCACGCATTGAGGTGTCCTTTAATCATTTGCTTTGCACCTATGGTACTGCATGTTTTTTTAATTTCATTGCAAATGGCTCTCCTGTATGTAGCGATTTCCATGGCCAACAATGTATTTCAGTGAATTTCATATAAATCTATACCCACATGTAAGTGCATTTACATTTGTGTGCTTGCGTGTGTGAGTGAGGTGTTTATTTGTGCGGGCTGGAATATGGTGTAGTGTTGTGAGTGTATGTATGTGTGCGTGTGTTTGAGCATCTATAAAAACCAAATTTTATACAGATTACCTATTTCACTCTAGATATTTTGTTTTTATCTCCACGAAACAATTTCTTACATTTATTGTCTCTTCTGCTGTGTAAGGAGACCAAACCAAATAACATACAAGCACACACTACTAATACATATGTACATATATCGTTTACATACATACAGGTAAGTTAATTTTCAAAAATAAATACTGAAATTACAAAACATTTTTTATGACGAAGAAAAAAAAAAAGAAGACAAAATAAACAAAAATATTTACAATGCATTAAGCGATAGCAAGTACTTCAAGTCACAACTTGAATGTGATGCGGATGTATTTAATGATGTTTGCTTGGTGACTGGGGTGTCTTGCCTTGAAACGACGTTACTCTACTTTTTTATTCAACTGGACAGCTTCTCAATTAGTATTTTAATTAAATAATGAATTACACAGGGTTACTGTAAATGGAAAATCATGAACGATGCTGAACCAAACATTTGTTTTTTGTTCCAAAGGCGCTGATGAGCAAGAAGAAGAGGAAAAACCTTAAAGTCATCAGATGTTGGTGTGCAGTGGTTTTTAAGTATAAGCTCTGAAAATGCAATAGAAAAAGCTGTAAATTAGTTAAGTTTTTGAAACATTGGACAACAAAACGCATTCTCCCCAACAGTTGAAGATGAACAATCTTCCTGTAATAAATGCTGATTATACAAGTAAAACTCTTCAAAAACAGTTTAAAACACCGTTTTTTCTTACAATCAATAATAATTTAGATTCCCATAACTTTTTACATTCATACTTTTAGTAACTGGAATTAAACAAAGTAGGTGAGTTTATACTACATTATTACTACTAATAAGCAATTTATATTTCACATACACTCACTGATCAATTTGTTAGGAACTCCACCTAATATAGTGTTGCTTCCATAATGTGCCTGCAGGAATGCTTGGATTCTTCTGAGCAATGATGCAAAAGGTGCTGAAAGGTTCCACAGTTGTATTGAGATCTGATGATTGTGCTGGCCAATTAATCACTGCAAACTCCACCCATGGGTTCTTCAAACCACACGCTGACAATCTGAACTGCTCGGACCCTGATGGTCAGATGACTCGAGTGTCCTGGCCTGTCTGTTACTGGCCTCGATCTTATGACCTGGAGCACAGTCCTGCTAAAATATCCCATCACCCTACAGGAACATAGCAGACATGTATCTGCATTCCACTGGGAAGAGGGGAACATCGAGTTTCTTTTCACTGCTACTAGAGGTCTCTAGGGTGCATCTGAAAGGCTCCCATCAGTTTATGTAGAGATGGCGACCCTGCGGTACAGAGCCTTTTGCATCCTTCGCCACAGATTAAGGGTAAACACAGATGTGCCAAGCCATTGTTAAAAAGTGTTACGCCAAAAGCTAGCGGTGTATGCCATAGATACACCAAATGAATAGGCATTTTGTTACGTTTCAATTTACCACAAGCACTGCTAGATTTAGGCATAACATTTTTAACAATGGTTTGGCATATCTGTATTGATCCTTAATCTATGTTCTTTGCTTCAGTAAGTGCAAATCCATAATCGCTGTGCGGTGCGATTTTTGCCGAATTTTCGGAACTGAAGCCCCAACACCTCAAAGCATTAGATGTTGGCATCAAATTGGCATCAATGAAGTGCCGCCAGAAGGAAGTAATGGTGGAATTAAATGCACCAGTATTTCCCTTCAGTAAGTACAGCAGGAATTTGAGTATTGGGTGAATGCGCCAGGCAGCTAGCACGGGTCACATTTAACATCTGCAGGAGTGTGCTTGGGTGATGGTTTTCCCCTGAGTAAGTCATTTAGCAAACGTTTTTGAAACGGTGATCTGTGAAAAGACTGAAAGGGTCACCATTTCCTTTAAGACTGGCACATGATGCACTTGGAGCTGAACCGAGAGACATTATTATTACCATTGGCCCCCATATCATATTTAAGATAAACTGAACATGCAAACAAGAGCAAAACCCATATGCACATCGATGATAGGGTTCCTAATTAATTGGTCAGTAAATGAATTAAAATTACACCTGACATTAAGAATTAAACTAAAGAACTTACATTAAGAAAAAATTAACTTAAAATGTAAAGAAACAGTGAAATTTCATTATAGTGAAATTTAAAGTGCTGGTCAAAATCATTTAACATTTGGAAATTTTCTAACAAGCCTGGTAAATTCAATTTTATTTACAAATACGTTACACAAAATACTGGCTCATTTTTAAGCCCCCTCCCCCCTCTACCTTGTAAACGCACGTCCGGACCTTGCCTTGAAAATTAATAACACTGTGCTCGACGTCCCCACCCCTCAATGAATTTTAAAAACCATATAATAACCCAATTTATTTAATTAGAATTTAAATTACAGAGGCAGATTGGATTGCTACTCACACCCGAAAGTGTGGATATTGTTGTGTATCAGACTTTTGAGTGTCCTGGCCAGTATCTCATTGGCCTTGTGTGGATGCCAATTCATTAAAACACAAACTAGGTTCGCTTCTCCACAAAAATTATTATTCGCCATGAAGCAAGCCTAGTTTGTGTTTTAAGTCTATTTTATGTTTATTTGAAATTTGCACACAAAATCAAAACAGAAGCAGGAAAAAAATAACTGCGACAAATCTGCAGCAGCAAATGCTTGTTCTATTTGACAATATTTAACGCAAGCAGTGCAATGAGGTTGACTCGTCCAATTGCATTCATGCATTGCATTTTTTTTACCGTGCCATCTTCTTAATAAGTAACGGATTTATCTAATTTTTATAACTTCTTTATTAAGTGGAGTGGGGAGTGGTTGTGCTTCTTCCGGATCTATTCTAAACTTACAAGCAACAGACAGTAGTTTATATTTTCTGTATTTTTTTTTTCCTCTGTATATTACGATGTATACAGAAAACTGTTACTGGGATTATATAAGCCTGTTACTTGCAATATTTTTAAATAAACAAAATAAAATTAAGGAATTTGCATGAGAAAAACGTTTAAGTTCACGAAAGTCTGCTAGCTATAGGTGGCAATGATTCTGCAGCAAACGTTGACTATACTGTTTCTCATTTCAACCCACTGTCTAGTTACCCTCAGGCATTGACCTACTTTCTTTTGTGTAGGCTCATAGATTTGGATTAAAGAAAAAAATGCATCAGGGTAGGGGTAAAACCTGATCTATCAATAAAAAAAAACGATAATATACATAAATCGAGTTCTTTCCTATTTCTAATATTTTTTAATTAAAATTTTAATTAAAATTAATATACCAATCATTTATGACTCATCAATGACCAATCAATGAAATGTGAATTTGGCTTCTTAAGCTACATTGGCTTAAGAGCTTTGTAAAATATAATGAATAAAATGTAATTTCTTATCATTAAAATAATTTTTCATATCCATAAAATATAGTTTCGTTCAAAAAAAACGTAGTTTCATATTGAAAAATAAACATTCACATCAATAGAATAATTTTTCACATCGCTAAAACAGTTTCACATCAAGGAGAATTTTAGAATAGAATTTTGTCTGATGGAAATTGGATTTTTTGTCCAATGGCAGGGTTTCTGTCCGAACTTTCATCAATGTCGAACTATAACTATGTCAAATGTGTTTCTTAGGGGTAAGTTTGGGGGGGGGGGGGATCTCAGCTGATACACGAGTATATATGGTATATAAAATATGAGAAGATTCTTTCAAAGGGAAAAAAAAATGTTTTATGTCAGACCATGTGGGAGCAAGCTGGGAAGAATCCTGAACATTTCTAAAATTGCCAATAAAATTAAGATATTAAAAATGCTTAGAAAAATTGAAATTTTTGAAATAATACATAAAAAAAAATTGTCAAGTTAATTTTGAAAGTAAAATAAATATAAAAATTTGCCGAGTTAATCTTAATCAAATATAATAAGATTTTGCAGAGTTAATTTTAAAAATCAAATATAAAAGTTTGCCGATTTAATTTAAAAAATAAATTATAAATTATTTTCAGATTTTAATTTGAAAAAATAAAATATAAACAAAATTGTTGATATATTTTTAAAAAATATATTTAAAAAAAATCACGAGCTGAATTAAAATAAAGTGCAAAAAGTTCGTCAATAAATTATTAAAAATGTATATTCTTAAAATTTTATATATTTATTAATTTGTATTTTAATAAATAAAATGCATATTAACATAAAATAGTAAAACTATTTATAATAATGATACAATATAAAAAAAAAGAAAACGAAAGCATCTCTTTCACTTTTCGCAAATGTACAAAATCTTTTGTTCAGGTTTTGAAGTTATCCGACTGGAATTACTTAATCCTGTAGTATTATCGCTGCAAAGTGGTTATTGCCTCAGGTCAACTGGACGGTGGCTTGAAATGAGAAAGAGTATAATACAGGGATAACTCTCCCTTAATTCACCTAAGCCTTGCAAAATTTTTACGCTACAATAACTTGACCATAACCAACAATTATAACTGATACATATACTCAATTCTCCACAAAAACACTTTTTTTAATTTTTTTTTTTAGAATTTCGGATAAAAGGTTTCATACCTGTAATAGCTATAAAACAAATTACATAGATTTTTTTGGGTCATGCTAACAATAATTTTAATATTTAAAAAGCTTGAAAAATGAAATAAAGGAACTCTGCTGCATAGGGTTAAATAAACACTTCTTGATTCTTTGACTCATAAACGCATATGTGAATGGTCACACAAAAAGGAACCTGAAGGGAATGGAAATTTTTTTTTTCTTTTGGTGATTTACAATCGTTGGACTTTCAACGTTATTTTAGTCTAAGCAGAACATTATTATAGTGAACAATTTTTTATATATTAATTATTTTTCTCAGTTTCATTTGACTGTTATAGGGTGCACACGTTGAATTAACGTTTTAGTTTGTAGGCTATCATTATAAAAAAAATTTCACTGTATCAAATTAAAAATAGGTACATATTTAAAACTAATCAACTATTATATAAAAACAAAAAAAATGTGCATAACAGCTGTAAACCATCAATAAGAATCTATACAGGTGCTTACAATAGTTTCTGGCCGCAGCATTTGAGCAGTAAATATGATGAAATCGTCGGGAAAATAAACACGTCCAAACTGTTCTTGTGTTTTGAAATAGCACTCGTCTGCATTCATCACCTTTAAGTATAAAATAGGAATAATATAAAGCTTCGAATAATGCAAAGTAACAGGATTAATGAAATAGTAGATAACACTAACAGCAATTTCGACTAATGGCCATACGACGTTATTTGAAAATCCCTCGTGATTATCATCTTCTGTACTTTCTTCCTCCATCACCTGTTACAAAACACACAACATCCATTACCATGTTAAATTACAAAAATACGTAACACAGGAGGGAGGATCAAAAGTAATACACAACAATTGGCCCTCAGGCACTCCACATGGAGAGAACACCTACATTCCTTTAGTTTCATTTTATTATTTTTTTAAATTCTATTTGGTGCAAAAGTTATCACTTTAATTTTGCTCGTAACCGAGGCTTTTTTAACTTTAGATTCTATATCGCTGTGACCCAACTTTTTGTGGCAAGATTTTTAATAGTAAGCAAAAATGCAATGCTGCACAAGAAAGCTGCAGATTTTACGTATTTTTTGACATATGCACCAAATCTCTCGACACATTTCTCTCATCGTGGCACCAGATTCAATACACCTCGTTCATAAAACTTTGTTTTCTGGTTGTATAGCCAATTTTACCTCTTTGTCTGAACCAAAGCATTCGCCTCCTAGGATTTCTTCATTGGCCGAAGAAGTGATAATCAGATGGTGTAGGGTGGATGTTTGAGCACATTCCAGTGCTTCGTCAGAAAGATTTTCTCGGCTCGCTTTGAAAAATCTGCACCACCTGGAAATGATGCTATGGTCCAGACAATCAGCATCATACCTGTCCAATATTTCTCTACGGATTTCATTCGCATTTTTTCGTTTGGCCCACAAAAAATGGGCTACACTTCGCTGTTCTTCACAAGTTGACAATGCTAGCAAACGCACCATCTTACTTAGTAGTTATCGGTTCTTCCACTAGGGCGATTTTTGATCAAGCCACTGCTGTCTGTAGCGAAAGATTCAAACCATCTATTTGCCAATTTTGAACAACTGGACCAAAGTAGCATTTCATAAAAAAACTGTTGCACGTTACGTCTCAATCCTCCCTCGTATAAACTATGAAATGTTAAAAATTACACTCCAGCCATCCTAAGAACACTCAAACTCTGTTCAACTGACATTGATTGTTCTTCTTGGGATGGCTGGAGTGTTCAAATGTTTCTTTCTTGCCAGAGACTGTACTTTATCAAAACAGACAAAATAATAAAAAAAGAAAATTGGTTTTTAATATCAAGGAAAGAAGACTCAAACATACCAGATTTTTTTTGTCCCATCTCTCCAAAAGCTTATGGACTAAGATCATAGTTTGGAGTCTAAGGGTCAGTTCATTAAGTACTTTCTCAACTGAGTCTTCAGCAGCAATGTACAGTACTTGTATTGTTGAGATGAGGAACACTTGGTTACAACAATGTCACTGTATTGTTGCTGAACACTTAATTGAGAAGTCTCAGCTGAGAAAGTAGATAATGAACTGGCCCTAAGTCATTAGGTTTTGTGTGGGATTCTTTTTCAAAATAGCAACCTTCTCCCTCAGTACATCATTTCCAGCGATGCATTAACTTTTCAAACACGTGCTACAGACCAGATTCTGAGAATCAGTATAAAGTAGTGGATATGGCAGCTTTAACTTCCTGGTCCATGCTAACTTTCTTCTTTTCAACTTGTTCTTAAGTGTTGGAAAAGCCCAGAAGTGTCCATAAAAGCCTTGGGTTGAACTTACCACAAAATTCAATAGCAATCTGCTTATTTACAGTAAATCCTTCATGTCCACCACTGTAATACACACTGCCATTTAACTTTTAGAGTTTATATATAAAAAACTGCATAAGTCTCTCCCAAACGAGATCAATGCCCTCTGAATGAAAACCAATATTGACAGCAGAGCACATGGGTCATGAAGATTGCACAGAACACCTGCATGACTTCATCAGATACATGGCTTGAGCCAATATCAGTTGCCATTAAGAGGGTGAAGGATGTAGGCACCAGCCAACATCTAACAGGGCCTGGGGAGAACAGTGACATTTTTATTTTTCTACATCTTTTGTTTGCTGGAAATTTGCTTGGGGATCAAAGAAAGAATTCTTCGACGATTTCTTGGAAATATTATAATTGGAGAGGAAGGGTTTTCTTTCATTAAGTAGCGTTAATGGAAACCAGAGAGTAGTTTTTATGTAGTGTAATAAAAATTTCATTCTAAGAGTGGATATTATAACAGAGATACAATTAACAGTAATATAATTCAAAATATAAAAATTTTTTTCTGGAACTTACCATGGATTCTCGTCGTTCTAAATCTACAGGAGTAACTTTAATATAAAACTTATTATCTTTGTAACGCCGTTTCCACATCTGGATTGGATTGTTGTAAAATTTCAGCTGAACAACGCTTTCAGCAGTTAACCAACCATTTTCAACTTTCCACTGGTCTTCTAAGAATACACATTAAAAGAGCAATTTTAAATTTTCAAAATGTGATAAGATTTTCTAAAAACTTGCCATATTAATGTCTTAATAACAGTTTTTTAAAAAAATTTGCTAATATATACATTATATACAGGGTGTATCTGAACGGTCTGTACAAACTTGGAGGGGAGGTAGTATGGGTGATTCTAAGCAAAAAAGTTCATATGAACATGGGACCAAATTTGAAAGATAACTGAGATATGAACAGAAATGAAAATGCCACCACCAAGATCAACAAGTTAATAACTTAGGTTCTGTAAAGCCTAGATTAGTGAAATTTGGAAGAATAACAGGGTACTTAAGACTGTGTATACCATTAAAACTTGATCGAATTTCAATGAGAAGTTTCCGAGTTATGCAGTCAAAATTGTAACAAGTGCTAGTTAGTAGTCACAAGTGAACACGTGTTATGATGTTGAATGAGTAACTCGGAAACTTCTTGTTGGAATTCGATCAAATTTTAATGGTAGACACAGTTTTATGTACCCTGTTATTCCTCCAAATTTCATTAATCTAGACTTCACAGAACGTGAGTTGATCTTGGTGGCAGCATTTTTGTTTCTGTTCGCATCTCAATTATCGTTCACATTCGGACCCATGTTCATATGAACTTTTTTTTAGAATCACCCATACTACCTCCCTTCCAAGTTTGTACAGACTATTCAGATACACCCTGCATTGTTAAAATATTCATAAATGTCAATGATGTGGTAAATTGTCCCCAAAAAAATTTAATTATTATCGCTTAATTTCCTGAACATAAATGCATACAGGTGCATAAAGCAATTTCCAACTGTCTCGCATTTTCATATGATGCTGCAACACAAGATACTAATTTTTTTAAACAGCACGCAAATTATCTATGGGCGGACTGTCTACCAAGAACTTCCAAATTAATCACACAGCTAACTGTCACTGATACTTAAATAATGCATATAGACAACAGTTTTCCGTTGTCAAGGCAATATCTTTGTGGCTGTGCAGTCCAAACGCATCTCTATTGAAGAGAATTGCCATCACTCAGCAAGAACTAGACTTTGAAGAATGCTCTTGATGCTTGCCAATCCCTTATAACGTTTAAATCTAAATTGAAGACGTTTCTCTCAAATTCTTCTTTCTAACATCTTTCGCCATTTTTGTACTTAATTTTATGACTATCTCATAGATTACATTCACCCAAGCACCTAACTTGTCGGCCAGCGGTTTGTTTTCTTTGTGTTAGATCGAGTTAGATCCTTTCCATTTGCATAAAACATATCATATTGCCTGCTCACGTGACATATTCACAATTACGTACGTTAAAGGAGAATTGTAAATTACTGATTTTAGAGGGGGGGGGGGGGGAACTTGAATTATTTATTTTAAATGCGCAGGTGGTAATTGAACAAACACGCAGATGGAATTCATGAAAGAAGAAATAGGTCTAAAAATGCAATACAGTAGACTTTATTATAGCCAACACATTATCACAGGAAAAAGAGTACAGGGAATAGAGAGCAAAACTTCCTAATAAATAGGAAGGGGGAACCTTATTCACCAGTCAGGTTATTACAACTAAGAAGGAGCAGTGGGGTTGTAACGAGCGAGATACATGAAAAGTTCACTGTTGCTAATCACCAACATGAATAGCATGGATAGATTGAGATGGGACTCTAATCAATGGGAACATATATAAAAAGGGTACACCTTTGCAGAGCAAATTGCTCCTTGGCCTTCTCTCTCAAGATCTTAGGAGAAGATTATTGCATGCATATATCATCTCAACACATGAGATTAATCTAAGGAAAGGACATGGGAAACCCTTGAATGGCCAAGTGTCTCCCACGGTTCCAAGAACTTGATCGTCGTCATTGTACAGAGTCTGGGGATTGTTATCAATATCCTGAATACCTGGACTGTTTGCTTTCTCTAATTCCTAGAAATTCGTTTGTCTTCAATTCCAAGAATTTAGAAAGCCAAATTGTAACAGTAATGGAATTTCTATCAATATATTGGTTTTCATTATACATGATGTAGTCAATTAAAATATCCAATAGAGTTTCGTTGCCAAAGTTCAATTGGTTGTTCAGTAATTGGTGGAACAACTTTTTAAACTTTCAAAAAAGTTCAATTGCTCAACATAGTCTGCAGCATGTCCGTCAACTTCCTCAGCCAGCACGCTCATGAGACCTTTCTCCAACCGAGCATGTGTGAGACTGGATTGGAGGATGTGTTATCCATACCTATCAAGTGGAACAAGCATGGAATGACATTCCTGAAGATGATATTAGCCATCTGTATGATCGAATACATGCCAGAGTTCAGGCTTGCATTGGAGCAAAAGGGGGGGGGGGGGCATAGATAGATGCTACTAATGATTTGGGCATAAAGTGAAGTACAGTCAATTCTCTTTAATACAAAACCGGTTAATACGTAATTCCGGTTAATACGAAGACATTTTGTGGCCCATCCCCGAGAAAGCAATTTCTATGTAAATGTTTCCGTTTTATACGAAGGAAAATTTCATAATTTTATTGAAAAAGAGTCTTTTTAGGAACAATTTTAATGATAAAATTTCAGATTTTGAAGTGTAAAGTTAATAAAAATAATTTTCAAAGTCATTTCATGAGTTACATCAGCAGGAATTTAAAAATGTGATTGCTTCTGTCAAAAGATAAACGTGTGATTTGTTCTGTCACGTGGCTTCGAGATTAGCGTGAAACCTGAATCACGTGCTTTCAAACTGGCGGGAAATCTGATTCGCAAAATCTGATTGGTTCAGCTATTCTAGATCTGAAATCCTGTCACATGGCGCTCAAATCTGATCGCACAGATTGAGGAGTGGGAAGTGCTTACAAATCAAGAGAGAAACTCGCCTCTGTGTCGTTTAAAGATTTCGTCAGGATCAACAATGACATCATCACCTCTGACCTATTAACTGACGAAGAGATCGTGCAAGAATGTCTGGACGATAAGCAAGGTGGTGCAGATGAAGAGAGTGATGATGACGAACCAATTCAATCTGCTCCATCAAATCGGAGAATGTTAGAATTGATGGAGGAAATTAAATCTTATATGTTATACAGTCAGGATGTTCCTGAAGACTTATGTTCCTAACGTCAATAGTGATTTAGGCAAAAAAATTCTCTTGGTGCGAACACAAACAGTTATTACCGGTACAGATTTTTTTGAGAGATGAATAAAAATTATTTCTAACTTAAAGTACTCTATTTCCGTGCTTATTTCATAACACCTTTAGTATTGTTGGTTTATACGAAATACGGATAATAAGAAAAATTTTCTTGGTCCCCACGACTTTGTATTAATGAGAATTGACTGTATTATTCATCCAAGATAAGTATTTATACGAGGGTTGGGGCATAAGTCATGGCAACTATTTTTTTTCTTGTAGATATGTGAACGGATCACAAACGTATATGTGTCGTGTGGAAGTTCTGCAGGCATAGTGTGTATGCAGAACAATAGATGGCTCAGTGATAGCTGGTAGTAGCGCAGCGAGGGCTGTGAAATCAGTCGGTTGGTGAGTGTCGTGCGAGATGGAAGTAACCAGTGTTCAGCAGCGCGCTTACATCAAAATAGCCGTTCTCTGAGGGAGAAATGCGATGAAATGTCAGTGAATTAGTGGAAGCCCTTGGGAATAATGCCCAACCATACCATACAGTAGCACGGTGGGTAGGAAAGTTTCAGCAAGGACGTGTGTCAACCAGTGATGAATAATGCCTCCCACATCGTTGGCAGTGTGTGGTGACAGTAGCAGGGACTACTTTGAGGGTCTTTAGGCCCAGGTTTGTCATGTCAACTTTATGTGTACTGTGTTGTCATTCTTTTGCACCGTGAAGGCCATATTGCCCTGTATACTACCGTAATAAATTAGTGTGTTACGATATTTCAGTGCTATTCATTGTCCACACATGTAGTTAACACCTTGTCCTTTCGTCTGTATATGTCACATTTTCCAACCGGACTGGTATCTTCAAGAAAAAATATAGTTGCCATGACTTTTGCCCCAACCCTCGTACAAAATTAAATTCTCTTACCAATAGTTAAACTCTTCATTATTACTTAATACTTACCAATATATCCAAATCTTTCAATAGCGTTTAAGTCACCTTAAAAAATAAAGTTAATAAAATTAGGAAGATTTACACGCAGAAAATAATTTAGAAAGCATTATTTTTCTTTTAATAATAGAAATGTAGCTCACTTGGCTTACAAATCCGAGGATGCAAATGAGTTTCCCAGCGACGAACTACAACTTCAGGGTGAAAATATTCAGAGTTATTTTCCAATATAACACACACAAAATAACGATACTGTATGTAGGCTGGATTCTCAAGTGCTACAGCCACTTGCCAAATCTCACTGGTAAAACATAATAAGGACCAAATCAATATGCAATTGAAACCATCAATTTAAATATGAAAATTATTTTTGCTTTAAAAATATATTTCTCTTAAACATAATGCTCGTTTCATTTTACTATAAACCTCTCCTTACTCTTCATTGTCCTTTACTCATTTCATTGCCTATTAAAATCTTTCAGCATTTTAGTCATTTATATTAAAAAAAAAAAAAAGGGGTTGTCCATAAACACAAGTGGAAGAATTCTAAACCAATTCATTATGTGGGCTTCATCAAGGACTAAAACCATAAAAGTGAGCAGAAATACAGAAATGAAGAGATCAGTTCAAGGAAGGGCCAAAATGATTAACTTTAACCACCAATTTGGCCACATTTCCGAATAGATAGGGTATGTATGCTTATTATAACTTTTACCTACTTTTTGATGCTCTTTCTGAATCTGAAGTCAAATCCAAAAATTCGAAAAAAAACTGGCACCATTGACTTTTTTGAAATCAGTAATGACGTTTTTAACATCTTAGCACACAATACCTAAGACTTGGGTTTAAGATGTCAGCTTTCAGTGTAGCGGTCCGGATAACCAACTTTTTAGCGGCTGATAACTCGGAATTTGTGTAAGAAATTATACTGAAGGTATATGCTACTAGTTTTATCTAGTTTTATCTTTATTTTAATGATTCCTGAATTTGTATTAGCCTTGTATACTAAAATATACATATACCAAATTTTTTTCTATATATCCAATACGCACGACAATAGGAAGAGCACCATAGTAAATTATGCTGCCAAGGGCTTATTATTGGTAGAAATACGATTAACAAAAGGTGATGATGTAACAATGTATATGCCTTTTGTCCGCAGGCCTTCTCTTTAGAAGGTGTTGACAAAGCTGTATGTACCATTCTTCTTTGTGGAAGAATTAGTCTAGGCAGGACCATAACTAGATAAGTTACAGAATTTCTTCAATTGCTTGACAAAGGAATTGAAAATATTCTTTCATGAAGATGAGGGTCCCATGAATTGGACCTTGAAAGTGCAGATATTTCTAAATGAATCATTTAATGAACAATGGTGCTGACGAGATGGGCTTATTCCATGGCATCCCAACTGTCCTGAACCTGACACCTCCCGATTTCTTTGCTTGGGGTTTTATCAAAAAACGTCGTGTATTCTTAACAGTCTACCTCTATGGAAGACCTGGAGACAAGGATCCAGCAAGCATTTCCGATGAGCACACTGGCAATGCTGTGGAACAAATGGGGAACAGTCAGTGATCGATATGATTTGTGCATGGATCAGGAAGAAACTATCATTATATTAGTAAAATGTGTGCATTTGACGCCAATGTGTCGAAAATTCGAAATAAATCGCAGCATTACAAAGATTGTTATAGTCTTTAAATTTTGGCACATGTATATGGTGTGCCCAAATGAAAACGAGACTTTCACTGTAACGCCGTTGTATCTAATCTAAGTTGATAAATATGCTTGTCGATAGATGTAGCATCATCCCGGGTCCCCACGTCCCAAAACAGCTCATTCTGCCATAATGGCCGAAAAAGCGATGCTCAGTTTCTTTTTCGATGAAGAAGGACCCATACTCCTCCACGGCTAGAACGGGGTGAAACGGTTAACGCTGAACAGTACTGCAACACATTGCTGAAGCCGAAACAGGTCATCGAAAACAAGCACAGACATAGTAGTGCTGCTCCACGACAATACTAAACCACTTGTGGCCAAGAAGACTCTCCACCTGCTAGAAACATTTCGATGGGAAGTCCTCAAACATCCTCCGTACAGCCCCGACATCTCCCCATGTGACTCCCATATTTTCAGCCCCATAAAAAAAAATCACTGATAGGTCATCAGTTCACCGAAGACAAGGAAGTGCAGAACATCATGGAAAAAGGATCCATATGCAACCTAGGAGTTTCAACACCGAAACTATCATTTGCTTCTTACGGTCTGAGATCAGTGCATCACTATCAAAGGCAATTATGTACGTGTCATGTTACACATTAACTGTACGTCAAATATTCTGTACTTAAAATATTCTGTAATTAAAATATTTGTTAGATATAACCGTAGTCTCCTTTTCATTTGGACACATCTTATATATAACAAACGAGACACCCTGTGCTTTAAGAAACACGCTCAGCCAATATTTATTTAAATTTCGTAAATTAACATTTTTATGAAATGTCGAGACATGGTCTAGTCTAGTATTGCAAATTTACAAAATTATAGTTGAAATGAATAAGGGTCCACAATGAAGCAATGTATAAAAATAGAATTTAATAGTTGGCATGTTTCAACTTTACATCACCAACAGTCAGTGCTTCGTTTTCCTCTGTTGATGATGTAAAATCAAAACGCATCAGCTAATAAATTCCGTTTTTATATATTGCTTCAATGTTAACCTTTATTCTTTTCAATTATAATTTTGTCATTTTTTAATGCTTTGAATACTTACCATTATTATTATTATTATTATTACTGATTGAACTTAATTATCTAAACAATTTATTAAGTGAAATTCGTTTTTAAATGAGGCATTTCATTCTATTCTAAACTAAT
This sequence comes from Rhysida immarginata, assembly GCA_023313115.1. NCBI lineage: Eukaryota > Metazoa > Arthropoda > Chilopoda > Scolopendromorpha > Scolopendridae > Rhysida > Rhysida immarginata. Next base: position 4,400,931 of record JAHWFO010001074.1, read on the forward strand.
TTCAATGGCAATTTAGTAATAACATCCTGCTTAAGACAAATTGAATGATGACTCTTAAACTTATTTTGAATTAGAAGTTCCATGACTTAAAATGAATCATTTTGACAGAGATTTAGGAATGCACTGGGAAAAACTATTAAAAAGGACAGAGTTCATTAAAACAGATTCAATATTGATTTTTAGCATTTATCTCGTTAAACCATTTCCCTCCCTCTTGATCAAACTCTGAATCAGAGTTTAAAGGAGACACTTCACATGAACCTCCCCCATCAATATTAATAATGCCCTTCTTTACGTTTGACTACTCCCAACTTTTATCTTTCTTTCACTGCTTTTTTTGTTTTCTTTCTTTCAATCTTTCTTAATTCAGTGGAAGAAAATACATTAAACTTGCAGTATCACTGGTCATCTCTGTTAATTCAACTGGCATGAGGTATAAACCCAAATACATTCTTTGTGGAACAGTCATGATTAAAGAGGAAGTCCAGCCACATATGAATTGTGTCTAAAATATAGCAAGATATCTGAAAGATATAATTTGTTTTGATAATAGATTGATAACAATCTGTAAAAATTTGAATTATTAGGGACTCTTTGATGCACACACAGAAGTAGGTATGGTGATGCGACCTGATGACTCGTACAACCGGCATTGCTAAGCGGTCTGATCACCAGCCCGTGTTTTCCCTATTGCTGTAAAGCTGTATAAAATTTTTAAGTGATGGAGAAAAAAGTTTGATACAATCCTACACGTTTGAACCAGAGTCCGATATCCCTCCCACTGATGAAGAAAACAGCAGCAGCGACAAAAATATAGATGAAATTTCATCATACATTTGCAGCAAGATCGGTAATGCTGCATGCATCTTTTATAGATTCCGGTCTGAATATAGTGCTACTTCTCTTCTATGTATCCTGCTGCCCTTCTATGAAGCATCATCGACCGTATCACAAATTATCTCCACGAGCAATAGAGTGAGTGATGTTTTGTATTTTTACTATTGAATATTTGGAAGAAAATTTCGCCACTTCGTGAATTATCAACATACCATAATTTAAAGATATCTCCAACCATACTTTCGTTTTGGGTGGACTTCCCTTTTAAGCAAAGCCAGGCCTGGTTAATTCTGTACTTGGATAGGAGATCATTTATGAATAACACAAAGCGAGCTCCCAAGAGAAGAGCACAAAGACCCAGGTACAAAACACATGTACACAAAAGTCCTAAAATTAAAGTGCAAAGGAGGACATAACCCTCAAAACGTGCCTCAATTTTCATATCATTTTCCAGCAGATTCAAGAACTGGAAAGCCTACGTTCTAGCGCTCTCGGCCACTAAACTGTATCCCACTCCAAGCCAAACCTGGGTTTTCATTAATGTGAAATACACTTGGGACACAATGCCCTAATGCAGGCATGCCAGCAGACACACCTGGAAAAGTTTGGAGATGTGTACCGAGTAAGTTCCACCATTTGGCCCCTGGTGAAGAAACTCAAAACCACAGAGACAATATGGAATGTTGAGTTCAGTGTTGTTTGGATGCAGTTGGTGGCCAGGTGGCCACTTTCAGCACACGTTATGTCAAAGATTTCACACAAACCAAGATAAATCTGTTGAAAATTTCGTTATTCTATCTTCATTATTGTTAATCATTAATGAAACCCTGTCATATCACATAACCCAACAATTTCTGTGTTAAAAGAGTACATTTGTTTGCTGTAAAGGGAATGCTACAGGGTGTTTCTAATTAAACTGACAGCACTCAAGAGTATCTGTAGCTCGATTTCACAACCGAAATGGCACCAAATTTGGTAGGAGACTAATGATGATATGCAATAGGGGGTCTAGACACAAGCAGTTCTTGAGGTATAGGAAGAGATGGTAGTCACTGGGCATAAGATCAATCCATCAGTGTAAGCAACCAGTCAGCATTGGTAAACCATAGCAACTTTGTTTTGGGGCCAAAAGTGTATGCTTTCGGTTGACTTAGTAAAGCTTGGAATAACCACAATAGAAATTGAATCAAGGAAGCTGAAGAGATAAAAACCACAGTGAAAAACTGGCTGAGATGCCGGGTGATGGAATTTTTTGCAGATGGTTTGAAAAAAATTACATGCTCATTAAAATAAAAAATTGTTTTCTCCATTTAGGAAGTTTTTTCCCAGTAGAAAACTTTATTGGTGATCAAGGAATAACCAATACAATGGTTTTCCATTGCCTTCCGCATATTAGTAAATGGAAACGCGAACATTCATGCTGTAAATGCAAACCCGTGACCTTGAAATCCACTGAAGCCTGCACCCCAGTGTTCTCAGCCACTAAGCTGGCTTGCACTTGTATCTAATCAAAGTGCTGTTCATATACAGTCGAACCCTTTCAATACGTATTTACTTAATACATGTTTCCGCTTTATATGAGTTTTCTCCTTTGGTCCTGTACCGGTGAAAGCTATTTCTACATAAACACAACCTTTTAATAAATGCTTTTAATGCCTCAGAATCTGGATCATACTTATTTTTTTGTCTAAAAAATCCATTCTAAAAATGTTAAATTATTTGTGATATTTATTGTAAAATTTTTTGTACTCTTACGATATTCAATAATGTTATTCTGTAATTGTGAATTCCGATTAGTTCCATTGGACATAAAAACGAAGCAATGTGTTACCCATAACCACGACTTCACATTCATTTTCAGTGTGAATATAAACGTGTGTTTCTCTTCATTCATCAGAATTCACAAAATTCGCATTCTTATAATCCACAACATTTTTATTTCACTCATTAGCATTTAGCATTCCTATTTCTTTAGTTTTATTTATTATCGACATGTCTGCATCACAGAAGAGGAAACGCAATGATCTTATTTGTAACACTATTGGGTTTTCAGCGAATCATATTTCATTCCGGATAATGCCGTTTTTATGCTCAATCCCACGAAAAAAACGTATAAGGGGTCATTCATAAACTACGTTCGCTTGACAGGGGGAGAGGGGATTTCGAAACTGTGACAAAAGTGAACAGTAAAATGGGGGGGAGAGGTGTTTATCTATGTATGAACGTTGGCCTATACACCAAATTGGCTATGTGGCCAGTTTATTATGACCAGTTCAAGTGATCATGCTATTGTCGCTAGAAGGGGAGATTGGTATAAAAAAGGAAACCTTAGTGTTTACGAGAGTAATAAGATTGATCGATTTGTGAAGTTACATTTAAACAATGCGATTTGGTAAACATTGAACATGGGATGATCATAGGAGCTCTGAGCCATGGAGTGAATATCAACGAAACCGCCGTATTCATGAAATGTTCAAGAAAAGGTGGGTGAATTGGAGAGGTTTTATCTTGCTAACTGCAGAGAGCAAAGGTCTTTGGCTTCCATATCCCATACGATGCAGTGTACCAGTCTTGCCAATCAGTTCTGCCAGAAAATTGACTCGTTGCTGATGGCCACAACTTCCACGTTCAGACCCAGTTTTCCGGCTGACAGTCCAGTCTTTAAACACCTTAACAACAGCTGCTCTTGAACATTTAAGGAATGCAGCTCCATGGCTCCGAGCGCCAACAATCATCCCATGTTCAAAGGCTGTTAAATCGTGTCGTTTACCCATAGCTTCAGAAACAGTAACTTCTACTGTCGTGGTAAGCAACCTGCTTCCTTTAATGATATTGTTTGAAAACATGGAAGGAAAAATTCTGTAACCTGGATTCGAACCAGGAACCTCGAGCGTCATATGCTCGATGCCTCCACCAATTGTGGTATTTAATCAGGTCCCAGTGTGGTTTTATTGATAACATAACCAATTTTATTCTTTGCGTGAACTAATACAATGTCATTTATTCTATGCATAAGCCACAGAGGATTAATTTATCTTATTTTGTTTTTATTTTTTATTTATTGATTTTAGTTTCTTTTGTAACAAAATTTGTATTCAACATTATATAACTTAATGCATGTATTTGTGGTTCCACATTTTTGTAATTAACCATTATTGTATCGTATTTAGTACGGATTGTTATTAGAATTGTAATATTTTGTTTTCGCTATTACTCTCTGTAATTTTCTATAATTTTTGTAATTTTTTGTAATATTTTACGTTTCGATATTTTATGTAATTTACATTCGGATTCTTATAACCAATCACTGGGTATCATGATAACTGTAAGCCCACCAATCGGCAACAGAACATTTGTTGCAACATCAGTTTCTGCTGTGGATTGGTGAACATGGGTTACCGTAAAATCTTGAATACATGCCCGGGCGTCTATTTGTTTCAGTGGTCCGGATCCCTCCGGCAATTAATCGAGACCCGGCATTTATTTGAGACAGAGCGTTAAGGGCTATTCCAATAACAGGGTGTCTAATAGGGTGTCCCAAAGAGATTGCGTAAAATTCCCCGACTTTTCCCGGTTGATCATGTAATTTTCTCTGACCAATTTTTTGTTCCAATTTCACATTTTTTTGCTGATTTTGTAAAATTCCCTGACTTTTCCCTGTTTTCCCAGTCGCTAGTCACCCTGCAATAAATCCGACAAAGTTTTGAATTGCAATTTAATAAAAAAAATTTTTTTTCTAAAACTAAAAATTAATAATTAGATAATATGATCTTCTGGTTCGGAATCACTGGAGATAACTGCCTCATTATCATAAAGTTCTTCATCATCTTCGATCTCTTGCAAGGTAAAGGCTTCTGAATCCCGCATAGAATCGTGCAATTTCAGCAATATATCTCTGCCGGCAGGGACATATTGTTCAAGGTCTTTCTGTGTTGCTGACGATTTTCAGCGATTTGAAAGATGACCCGAAAAAGACCTAGCGTTTAATCTATTTCTTACACCGTATCTGGCTTTTATTTGAGACCGGCGTGTATTCAAGATTTTACGGTATATAACCAGTTTTTGTAGTGTACATAGTTCCTGATGATGAGGTTATTCTTGAAATGTGTCGAACGAAAAACAAAATGCTACCAAATTGCTATTGCCAAACCCTATTTTATTTCATTTACCGCAATTATTGCAGCCATGCCGTCACTAAATGTCGCAGATTTTACCTTCCATTTTTTTAAACAATTTCATTACCCGATGTTTGGAGGTTCATCTCGAGTTTATATTTATTATTTAACCTGCTTCCTTATTTATAATGGTCTGGCCCTCTAGCAACTTCAGCAAGAAATCATAGCTAGTTTGCCTACAAATGTCAGGTGGTCATAATAATCTGGCCACTCAGTGTATGTACAACAGGGAAGCCCAGAATTTTAAAAGCTCATAGTACATAAAATGGGGAAAACAAATCTGCTTGAATATATAGCCTACTGCATAACTTTAAAATCGCATAAAAAAGATGCATATTGTATTGTATCTGGCAACGATGATAAATTTTTAATTTGTTCTCATCTTATAATTTTTGAAATACATAAATTCCAGGATTTTTGCGTCTCGTCCTTCTTTTCTTCTACATCCATTGTTTTGAAATATGCCTTGTATTTGTGATAAACGTATACGATAATCTTATGTACACGATACTGCTTTTTCTGTTTAATTAAATGCATTTTAAATTAAACATGTCATTTGCTTTTATTATTATTTTTCCTTACATTGTTGCATATTAAAATTTCAACTGCAAACATTTATTCTCCATCATTCAAATTTCCTTTTAAACAAGCTAATGAAAGCCTTCATGGCCGATAAAACCATTTTTACTGCTTTCTCATTACCTTGAATGTAACAGAAATCTTGCTCTAAGTCAATTTCCATTTGTTTTGTTGTTTTTTTCCCATTCAAAACTTGATCGCCTGACTACTGGCTGTGATTGAAATCTATTACTGAACACATCAGCAACATTGCAATATCTAAGTTTAAAATATCTAATTTCTAGAAAAAGGAGTTGAAATTTTGTGTAGGTTATCACAATTTCAACATAACATCCCAGATATCCTTCCTAAAGTTAATTGTTTGATTATCGGATCTATTTTTGACTCGAAGGTCCTTATCTTCAACTAATCGTGATCTCTACCCACGCATTCCCTACTTCTATAATCTACCTGCTTCAAAATCATTTGTCGTTAATCCGATCTGTAAATATCGATCACAGTTGCCCAATCGACAAAGCAAAACAAGCTACTCACCCTTCGACACTTTGCGAAATTTTAGTCATACGAGCAGCATTTTTTGGTTGCCAGCTGCCCAACTCGGGGCAATTGCCAACAACACACACGGTTTCCCCTTCGTTGGTTGTTAACTGGACGGTGAAGATATATTCTTGCATATTTCTTCTTGTTCTTCTTCTTCTTAAGTTCAGTGCAGTGAAGCAACTCAGCAGTAGCAGAGGAGAGAGAGTACCCGCTCCGACAGTTATTCTTATTCTCTCAAGGACATGTAGAATGCTTTTTTTCTTCTGCCCACGATGCAGATCGAAAGTTCACCGCAGTGAGAGATCCTCAACACAGCTGCGATCCCTCTCAACCGAAGTATACCAATGAACTCAGTCCTACTACTCTGTTACTCTGCTTATATGCCATTTTTCATTGATTACGCAATTCCGCATCGTGCGTTTGTTTGCCTGCCTGCCGGCTTCCATCTGTTGACAGTAAACGACGACACTCTTGCTACTAAAGCAAAGTACAACGGTCGTTTGCCATTGTCAGGATTTTAAACATCGTTGGTAAACATTTTCAATGGGGAAAAAATATTTTCAGTTAGAGCGAAATAGTTGAACGTGATTAAGAACAAGAAGACGAATCAAATTTTATTGTTACAATTAACGCGGGATTCTCACAACGCCGTTTCCCTACAACACGGTACGCGGTTTCCCTACGAATTAACTTGATATTCCTTTAGTATATAAATAGATAGTGTTTATATCAAGTATCTATTAAAAAAAAAAAACAACTAAAAAAAAAAAAGCATATGCTGTACTTGATATTTTCTTTTAAAGTCAAAAAATGTCCCTATTGAGAAACACCCGTGACGTTTGAGAAAGCTCATAGAAATTTGCATGTCTCGCGTATTGAAATCAGTTCTCTGCCTTTCCTGTGTTACATTTCAATATATTACAAGTTGTGTTCAGTTGTAGTGTGCAATAAGTGCTACCTGAAAAGTGTGACTTTACAGACTTTGAAGGAGGGAGCAACAGTTTCCAATGCTTTGTGTGCGTACCAAAAATACGGTAAGACCAAGAGCACATAAGGAAAGAAGAGTGTGCGGAAAACAATACTGAATGATACGGAACGTCGAACACTAACAAGAATTGTGTCGAAACAGCCAAAAACTACTGCAACAAAAGTAACTACTAAAACTTAATACCCACCTTGAACACCCCATTTAACCGGGTAAAAACAGTTCGCAGAGATTCACAAATGCGATATTTACGAAAGAGCCGCAATTGAAATACCTTTCATCACAGAGACCAATGCTAAAGCCAGTGTCAGGTGGTGTAAAGACCATAAAAGCCTTGCGAATTTACGTTTGGAGAAGCCTCAAAGAAGCCTACTGGTCTCATTCCTACAGTAAAACACGGTGGCGGATTTGTAATGGTTTGGGGACCATTTCTTATTATTCAGTTGGTCCAATGCTACTTTCAGTGGTCGAATTACTGTGACATCTTTTGTGACCAAGTCCATCCCATAGTTCAGACTTTTTTTCCCATGACAACAACGCCATTTTTCAAGATGACAATGCACCCATACACAACTGTGAAATCTTGATTTGAAGAGCACGATGGCGAAACGCAGCATCTTCCATAGCCTGCTTAATCGCCAGATTTGAATATAATCGGACCAGTATGGTCAGTTTGAAAAGGCAACTCAGAAGCAGATTTTCTCCCCTCTCATCTCTTCAGCAGTTGGCAAGTTGTTTGGTTGAAGAATGGTACAAAATCCCAATGGAGACTATTCAAGGATTGTAGGAATCAATTCCAAGAAGGTTAGAAGGTGTACTCAAGGCAAAAAGAAGCCCAACACCTTATTAAGAAACTATTTTTGGTTTTAATTTTAGGTAACCTCATGGTGTTCAGCTTATTTTGTCCAGCCCCTTGTATATTGGTCATATTTAAGCGCTGTTTTAAGTGAAAAATTAAATGAATTTTTGATCCGGAAAATGAAGTCTTGTCACATTTTTACAAAAGTTTGTCCCACTGCTTACAATCAATGTTAAATTTTAATTGTCTCTATCCTGACACATTTTTCAGATAAAGCGTCCAAGTTCGGTGTAAAAAAAAAGTCTTTGCAAATTCAATTCTCGGTGAATTATCCTTAAGCATTGTTATTTTATGATTTTTTTCTATCCAAACACGATTTGGTAATTGAACGCAGGACTTTCCACTATATCTTGAAATTTGTTTAAAATTCGGACATGAGATTTTATGAGAATCTGTAAAACACTCTATTCTTTCAATTAAATCAAAAGTTTAACTCATGTTTCTGATGTACTGGGAAAGTTTTTCTGAAATTCAGCAAACGAAAGCAGTAGCCTATAGCTCAAATTTTTCTGAAATTCTTAAGTTACGAAACGAAAGCAGTGGCCTATAGCTCAAAAAAGGAAAATCCACTGTCTAATAAGTTTAAGTAATTTGGTAATCATCTGACTTAGGTCTGCTAGAAAGAACTGCTTTAACACCCAACGGCTAATCCACCGCCTTATTGTCAACTTTGGATTCTTTTCGTAAATCGTGCCAATAACGATAGTAACCATCTGGAACAGGCAGGTTCCACTTTTTCTCATCACTGAAAAGCATAACGGCCATTCGTCCTTCCACGATGTGTTCACGCGCCCATTATAGACGTGCTTGAATGTGCTCGGATTTCAACGGTGGTTGGCGTGCCATTTAACACATTTCAGTGTTGGAATTGCCTCTTAAACGCCTGTGGAGTGTAGCTGTGAATATTTTCAGGGGAAGGGGTGATGTGCAATTTGCTGTAAGATGTACATGTAGGCTTTCCAGATCGAGGTTTTAGTTTGTTATCTTCACCTGCACTTATTACACACACCGGCCAATAAATTAGAAATCTTCGTCCAATAAGGTATTGACCCTCCTTTGGCTGTAATTACAGAACATACGCGGTTTGGCATGGACTCTACAAGGTGTTGCAATGCAGGTAAGGTAATCGCAGACCATGCATTCGTCTGCAGAATAGACGGAAGCGGATGCCTTCAACGAATGTCTCTTTCCAACATGTCCCAAACATTCTCGATCGGAATCAAATTCGGACTTTGCGCTGGCCACGGCAGATGTTGCAACTCGGTGTCATGTTCAGAAAACAGTGGTCACCATGAAGAACCCGTCACCATTTGGGTACAAATGCACCATTGCAGGATGGACTTGATCTGCAACAATGTTCAGGTAGTCTTTGGCTTTCATCTGACTGTCAAGGAATATCAGGGAACCCTGGCCATACCAACAAAACATGGCTCATACCATGACACCTCCTCCTGCAGCTTGAACTGTGTTCACAACACATGAGGGGTCCATCGCTTCGTGGGGCTACCGCCAAATTCTCTGCCGGCCATCGGTGCAAAACAATGTGTAACGTGACTCGTCCGACCACATCATCTTTTTCCAGTTGTCTACTGTCCAGTCACACCGTTCTTTACACCACTGCAGACGAACTTTCCGGTTTGTTGCTGACACCAGGGGATTCCTCACTGGCATGCGACTTCCCATCCCTATTCGCTTCAATTCTCTGCGCATTGTTCTGGAGGAGATGGGTTGCGATGATCCTTCATTGAAGTCTGCCGTCGGTTGCTCCACAGTAGACCTTCGGTTTTGCCACACAATCCGTCTCAGACGACGTCGGTCCCTGTTTGTGTTGATTGTTTTTGATCCGCAATTCTGCAGTTTCGACAACTCTTGTGGATTCCGTTTCCACTCATTGAACACCTTGGAGACCTGACCTTTTGAGATACCGGTCAGTTGTACTGTCCTGGAAATCAGGCTGTCCAGCTAGACGGGCTCCCACAATAACTCCTTTTTGGAACTCAGACAGGTCTGCTGTTTTCTCCATTTTGCTCAACTTGAGCAGCTGCAGCTTGTTCCTACCCTGTACCTGCATGTACCTCACATGATTGCATTCATTTGCATATCACAATCGTTTCTGACCTGTGACCCCGCTTTACATATCAGTACACTAATTCATCACGGGTTTCTAATTCATTGGCCAGTGTGTGTATTTTGTAATTATAGAGCGTCCAACATATTTTCCAGATGCTTTTAGCATCTAAACATTTGTAATTTCATCATGTGTGAAATTGCTTCTCTTTTGGCCTGGCTGTTATTGGTGATTATGAACTTTTACAAACAGCAATAGCTATCTACTCGACACGCAATAGAGTATTCTGAGTATTAAAGGTGATTTCATGTAATTTGCATAAAAAATCCATTGTTTATCAGCACCCACATAAACTTTTCAGATAGTAGATTTTCCACCTTTGTTAAAATAAAAATGTTAAAGGCCAGTGCTTTTGTTTTGCAGTTTAGATTAATGATATAATTCAGTTAAGAATGTTAATATTTTTTTGCATTTAATCATTCTTTATAATCATTAAAAAAAACAAACGTGATTACCTAAACTTTTGAGACGCATTGTAATAGTACTGAATAATTAAATGCAATTTTAATTGGATGCACAATAGTGAGTTGTTTATCCAGACTTATCTGATCAAGTCGGATTATCAATTTAATTTAATTTCTTCTATCATAGTTAAAATGCTGATAAGTGAGAGCAAAGTGAATAAACTTAAGCGTTAACCTGACAAAGAGATAACGATACATTTTAAGATTCACGAGGAGAAAATTAACTAATTACAAACATACTAAAAGGGATGAGCACAATGCAACAAACATCTGCTCTCATTGTATGCCAAGTTTTATTTTTGGCAATTGGCAAATCAAAGCTGAGATACTTTGATACCAAAAATACAAAATTATGTAATACAAGTGATTTTCTTTCCTTTGATTAAGAAAAATTGTGTATCTTAAAAAAAACCATGCTAATTAAAAATAGCTTGTGGCATTACATACACTGTTCCCTGGAGGGTTTTTTTTTCCGAAGAAGATAATAATTATCTTAATCGAGTTAGCTTTCCTAATGAGATTATCTTTCACATCTCGGAGAAAGTAAACAAGAGGTATGTTCAAAAACTTTCGGAACATTTTGAATAGCGCGCCTGCGGTTGGTTATACTGTACGTCTGGGCGAATGTGTTGTCTTCACGTGAATCTAAGTAATAATCTGCTATTTTTGGACTTTCGATAAATAACTTAGTTTATGCTTAATAATGTTTGTTTATGTAAGGTGATCTCCTTAGCGTTGAAATTTTCACGATGAGTGACCTGCGCGAACAGCGTTGTGCGGTAAAATTCTGCTCAAATAGGGGAAAACCATCAGATGCCTTGCCTGATGTCATAGGATCAGAAAGAGCTTGAACTGCATTGTGATCAAGTGAACTAAGGAGATCGAAACTTTCTTGTCAGACATCATGACGGATGATGAAACATGGGTCTACGGCTATGACGTTGAAATCAAACTTCAGCCCTCTCAGTTGGTTGATGAAAATTCGCCTTGACCGAATATAAAGTGGTAGGTTCGTTCCAAAGTCAAAGTCATACCAATGGCATTGTTCATCATGAATTCCTCCCATCTAGTCAGACAGCCTTGAGAAAATGTGAGGAGGAAAAGACCAGAATTTTGCGCGATCAGAGCTAGTTTTACGCAGCCTTATCAGTTCGTGAGTTTTTAGCCAAGTGTGGAATGACTGTGCTTTCTTCGCCTCCTCATACTCACCTGACCTAGCTCCAGCAGACTTTTTTTCCTGTTCCCCAAACTGAAGGCAACGCACAAAGGGAAGAGATTTGACACCATTGAGGAGATCAAGAAAAAATAGCAGACCTAACTAAGGCAATTACAAAAGAAGCATTCCAGGATGCTTCAAAAAGTGGAAACACCGCTGGGATAAGTGTAATCGTTGTGGGGGAGAGTACTTTGAAGGAAATAAAGATCATTGACCTGTAAGTTGAAAGAATCCTTAAAAAAATAATTTCGGAACTTTTTGAACAGACCTCGTAGTCCTACAGCGAATGTTTGATATGGACCTAATATACAATAAGGTTACTGGATTTCTATTTTTCTTACTGTACCCATCATTTCAGCAAACATCTAACTGGACGTGTTGGAGTTTAGCGTTACTTCAATTAAATGAGTTTCAACTACAGATAGCTTTACAACAAACAAGACGCTGTGCAACCACACTTGTGAGTAGTTGTTCATCAGTTTTTAATACTAATTTTCCAATCGATGGATTGGTAAAGATGATGTACATTGGTCACCACGTTCACCGGGCATTGCCCGTCTTAACTTGTTTTGGTGCGGATATGCTAATGAATTTTGAATAATTTCATCCATTTTGATTTCTTCTTGATTAAAGGTGTTTTAGTTATCTCGGTCTGTTGTAAATTTAGAAACAAAATAAGTGTTTACTAAGCTTACAGTATTACATGTCGTCTTTATTGACGCCTCCCCCCTCTTATTGTAGGGATGAAATTATAATTGGATGGGTGTGTGTTATTTTATCTGAGTGGTCTCAGATGTACTTTTCGCCCTCATCGAGGTGGTGAATTCGTCATACGTTTGCTAAAATTATTTTTCTACATAGCTTCACCATGAAGCTGGTGTAACAATGAGGTACCAGTTTCTAAATTTCATCGTCATGGATGAAATTGCCAGAAGTTCAAACGGTCTGATGAAATATCATAGAGAATGATTCTTGAATTATTGATCTAAGGAGTTTAAATGATTAATTTAAATTTAAATGAGTTCAGTCTCCTTTTAATGGGGAAAATCGTAAAATTAATAAAAACAAAAATTAATAATAAATAAAGTCACCAATCTTGAAAAACGATGAAGGAACTTGTGAGATGGAAGAAAACACAAAGGATGTAGTCTATTGCAGATGTTGTTGATAGTAGAAATAAAGCCAGTCTATTGAGGATGTAGATGAAGTCTTGTGAAGATAATGTTGATAG